>CALNHX010004009.1:0-136706 GCA_940337035.1 Agriotes lineatus | reverse complement strand
TAAAATGACAAACGACAACCACCACGTATCATAGCAATTATCACACCCCAAATTGACGTCTATATCTATTCAAGATTCAAACATTACTTTAGTTAACAACAAAAGACAAATACAGGCGTTTCAAATGTGAACTTTATCATATGCCACTGAATTAACTTTCTAAAATTTATATTTAATTAAATTTGCCACTTCTAACATAGTTCTTGCATACTGCTATAGCTGCCCTGTCAGACACAGAAAACAGCTACCTATATTAAACACAGCAAAAGTCATATTTTGGACGAAATGAAGCTGGCCAGTTGTTAGACCACTGCAAGAGAGACATTTTCTCAAAACACCCCATCCCTCACCCTTGTGGTTTCCTAAGTGCTCATTCGAACCTCACATTCACAGACTTTAGAAAACTGCTTTATATCTCAGTAACCAATAATCGCAACGATTTAATTTTTTGGCTTTATTCTAAAAAAAAAATGCTCGAAAAATACTTTTATTTAAATTTGCGATAATGATCACAGATTTTTCTTAATTTTTGATGACGTCAAACATTTTTTAAAATTCAGACACTGCAATGGATCGTCGTGTTGCCTCTCAACTGCCTAGAAGAAAATGACACTCCTTTTGGCGAGTGAAATTTTATGAACTTAAAAATAAATGCCATTTTCACAACCAACTTCCCAAAAAACCTAAATCACGACACCCATATCGATTTTTAAGCTTGTTTACCCCATTTCACACCCTAAGGGGTTGATTTTCGGAAAATCACGAAATACGTGTTTGCTTATTTGTTTGTAGGAGTACTCCTACGAAATTTCAAGTCGAAATGTCTATTTTATATTATTTTTCCATACAAAATTTGAACCCCCATTTAACCCCTTTAGAGGTTGAATTTCGAAATATCCTTCCTTATTCCTTGTATACATCATAAAGGGAACCCCTGTGCAAAAATTTCAGCTTTATAGGTCCAAGGGTTTGGGCTGGGCGTTGTTGAGTCAATGAGTGAGTCAGGACTTTTCTTTATATATACAGGGTGATTTTTAAGTCGATTCTTTCCTTTTACCAGGATATGAAGCTTAAAAAAATAAGCATTTTTTTCATTTACCACTTTTATGAAATATCAAAATTAACGGAGGTACAGGGTGTTAAAGTTTCAAATTAAAGAACCACAATTACTTAACAAAAATTAAACTAAACTTAATCTAACTTAAATGATATGTTCAAAATTATCACCATTCCACCAGCAATAACATTAATAAAATTACAATGGAAAACTAGTTGACAGGCCATTGCTTGACAACAGAGATAAACAAAAATAAAATATTGTCCAGCCGCCTTTGCGCCAAAGTTTAGTTTTTAATTTGAAACTTTAACACCCTGTACAGTTACGGACACCTCAAAGTGCACGGTTTTTTGTTACTATGGTTATTTTTGCGATTTTTCGGCTTATTAAATGAGGGTTTCTCCAGTGGCGTTGCTTGTGATTGTAAGAATAGGTATTACTTTTTTAATGTTTGTATTTTAGCAGTTTCACAGGTAAACAAACTGTACATGTAATAATATGTATTTAAGAAATATGTATCAGTATTCAATTGCTACTACGCTTTGCAGTTTATTTCGCATAGAGTTGACCAATGTTTCCATATTGTATCCTCTCAGTTCCTTCCAAGCATTTATTATTCTTTCCCATAATTCATCGGCGTTGTTTGGTGCAAACTCCCTGGTATAATTTTTTTTAGTTAAATACCCCCAAACATTTTCGATAGGGTTCAAGTCCGGACTTTTTGCAGGCCATGGTAATAAATTGATATTATTCTCATCAAACCATCAATGAACAATCCCTGCTGCATGCACAAGACAGTTATCCTGTGAAAATAATGTTATCAATTACGTTAACATAAACATAATATGAAACAGTGAACAGAACAAGGCAACAAAGGAAATTTGCGTCGCCAAATACACGGCGAACGAAACAAAGAACTCAAACATCTGTTCACCAGCAAATCGCCTCGATCCTACAAAAATTTTAAGAAAACCGTTACCCACATAAAACAATAAATCGCGGCACGCGAACTCAAAGAAGCACCAATTCTCAAGTATAAACCGCTGCCATAAAAGGGCCAACGGCTCGCCGAACCTCAATAACGGAAGCCGACCAAACGGCGCCGCAGCGAACAAATTAATAAACCAAGTTCGATCACTAAAACGCTCTTAAATCAGAGTGCGCCAAATCCAAAACACCACATAAGGATACCTGCCGATAGGAAAAATCAACCGCCACCTAATAAAACAACGCCCAGAGCGCTAGCACACATACAGGTGGAGTAAAAGCAATTTTTCCATCAGACAGCAAATACATGCGGCCGGAGCTCGCTCGAGAGAGCGGCCGAAAATTCAGCGGCCCAGCAGAAACGCATCTTTGTAACGGAGAAATCAGGGCCACGACAAAATACAGCGGGCAAGGATACAATATTACAAATTAAAGTATAATCAACGGAAGGAAGCATCCCGTCTCAAAAGTCTTATAAAAATAGCGCGCAACCGATCGAAGCATAATAAACTTTTGAACATACGCCTTAAGAGTAATGCTTAATTAAGCTTTACGCGGAACACGGAATTAAAAATTCCAAGTTGAGCTAATTTTTACTCAAAACATAGCAAATTGGGTGTCGTTAGAATCGCCATTTCAACAACTTTTGATTGCGACTCAAATCAAGTCGATAATTGATCACGCCGCTCAATTAAACGCTATAAATCCGAAATATATCGAAATCGGGCAAAACATCCCTTCTACTTCGACCAATGAGCGTCGAGATCGCGTTTGACAAAGGACTGGCTCCTTTAAATAGTCAGACGCTAGCAGTAAGAAATCACTCTGCCTCGGCGGGTCAATCCAGCAGCAACTCAACCCAGGAGAGTCCACCAGCAGCCACTTCAGCTTCCAGGACCACCAGCAGCCACTTCAGCTCCAGGACCACCAGCCGTTTCATCTACTGGACTTAGCTGTCTGCCGCATCTTCGTGGACTTAGAGCCAATCCACTTCATTGGACTCTGCTGTCTGCCGTCTTCGTGGGACTTGGGATTCGAGCCACTTCAGCTTCCAGGACCAGCTAGCAGCTCCAGCCTCTCCAGAGCCTATCACCCTCGTGGACTTAGAGCCAATCCTACGCATTGGACTCTGCTGCCTGCCGTCTTTGGAAAGCCACTTTCGCCAGCCGCCGCCTCCGCCCAGGAGATCACCACCGCCGCCGACGTTGCCGCCGCCGCTGCTCACAGCCCGCCGCCCCGTTGCCAGTCGCCACCGCCGCCGCTGCAACCGCAGAAGGAAGCCGCCAACCGCCGCCTCCGCCGAGGAGATCAGCACTGCCGCCGACGTTGCCGCCGCCGCTGCTCACAGCCCGCCGCCCCGTCGCCAGTCGCCACCGCCGCCGCTGCAACCGCAGAAGGAAGCCGCCAGCCGCCGCCTCCGCCAAAGGAGATCAGCCCTGCCGCCGCTGCAACCGCAGAAGGAAGCCGCCAGCCGCCGCCTCCGCCAAAGGAGATCAGCACTGCCGCCGACGTTGCCGCCGACGTTGCCGCCCCCGCTGCTCACAGCCCGCCGCCCCGTCGCCAGTAGCCACCGCCGCCGCTGCAACCGCAGAAGGAAGCCGCCAGCCGCCGCCTCCGCCAAAGGAGATCAGCACTGCCGCCGCTGCAACCGCAGAAGGAAGCCGCCAGCCGCCGCCGCTGCAACCGCAGAAGGAAGCCGCCAGCCGCCGCCTCCGCCAAAGGAGATCAGCACAGCCGCCGCTGCAACCGCCGAAGGAAGCCGCCAGCCGCCGCCTCCGCCAAGGAGATTCGCACTGCCGCCGACGTTGCCGCCGCCGCTGCTCTCAGCCGCCGCCCCGTCGCCAGTCGCCACCGCCGCCGCTGCAACCGCAGGAGGAAGCCGCCGCCACCGCCTCCGAAGGACCACACCAGCTTCCAACTGCGGATGCCCATCCGCCATTTTCTTTTCTTTTTCTGTACATATATGTTACCTAGTTCTAAGCTTATTTGTATGTTAGTTAGTGTAAATATAATAAACTTTGTTCCAATCAAATCCAGTGTCTAGCTGAGGGTAACGCCCAACCTCCTCTTCCGAAACCGACGCCATTGAAGTAACCCTACCGCTGAGCTTAGACGTAGGCTTGTTAAACAAAATTAATTAATTAAGTAATATCTTGCCTGTTGAAAAGTAAATTGATTAGGAAAGACCTCTCTTACAGATGGCAGCATCACATTTTGCAAAATATTGCAATAATTTTCAGCATTCAGTCGACCATTAATTCTATAGCATGCCCCAGATCCGTGAGCATTGATCCATCCCCATACGTTTACAGAGAATCGTCCACTACTTAAGGGTTGAATAATATTGCTTCTCAAATCTTGAATTTTGTGGTCTATTATACACCCTTAATCGTCAATTGGTAAATGATTGAAATACCTTTTCATCTGAGAAAACAGTCCTGTTCTAAAAATCGTCGATTTCATTCAAATAGTCGGTTGCAAACTGTATTCTTCGTTCTTTGTTCTCTGGGGTTAAAAAAACTTTTCTTGCAGAAGTCTCTACTGCCAAAACGATTTTTAATTTTGAAGATGCAGCTCTTGCTCACATGCAAATCTGCTGCGACTCGACTCAGCGACCAGTTCTCTTCCAGTTTTGTAATAGCTCGCATTTTCTCTGCTTCTGACAAATGTCTGGGAATTTTTCGAGTTTTCAGTTCTATGACAGATGATGACAAACGTAAACGTCAAAACTCGACGTCTATGATTAGAATATCGTATTACACGCTAAAAATCTGCCGTGCACTTTGAGTTGGCCGTAACGGTACCTCCGTTAGTTTTGAAAAGTGGTAAATGAAAAAAATTATTATTTTTTAAGCTTTACATCCTTGTAAGAGGAAAGAATCAACTTAAAAATCACCCTGTATGAGAAGAATATTTCAACTGTATATACTGAATATTTGTAAACTGTAAAACTGCATGTATTGTAATTTATATTTGTATTTTTAAACTAGCTGCAAGGTTAAAACAAAACTTTTTCAAGTAAAATATGTTTTTAAATTTCGTTAGAATTAAGAAAAATGTGTTAAAACATTAGCGCATAATTAAATCAAATAATTTATATTTCTTTTAGATTAAAGCCAAAAAATTACAACGTGTTGGTCATTGGTATGGATATAAAGCAGTTTTCGAAAGTCTGCTACTGCGAACTTCGAAGGAGCACTGAGGGGCAGGCTCAAAGAGGAAGAGTGGGAAGTTTTTGAAATATTTATTTTGCACTGGTCTAGTAATTGGCCAAAATTCAGTTTCCCCTAATTATCCGAGGTCATCTCATTCTTTGCTAGGCTGCGTGGTGCAAATCAATGATCGGGAACGCGCGACATAGATAACTCGAAACTCGCAAACACATTTCATACGCTGGAAGTATGCATTTACGTCGAATAGTTTTAAAAATATGTCGATGCTGAGATATAGACCGCGCTTTTCCGGTACGCTTTGTTTAAACAATTTCTGTAGCCTTTGCTAAAAATAACTTCGAGATTAATTTGAGATCACCTCAATCTAGAAAAAAAAGCTTTCCACTAGTTTAAAAATATTTAAAAAAGCTTGTAAATACGGTGTAAACATAAAATTAATTAATTTTCAGTAATACAAAATTGGAAAAGGCTTTTTTCTGTTTTGTTGCAATCGCAAAACGAAATGGCACCCTCCACATTTAGACCCTCAAGGTCGTTCTTTTTTAAACTATTATCTTCGAGTGCACACCGTGTGATCGAATGTATGGTCCTCAATTCCTGGCTAATAACTATTTAGATACACACATACAAGTTGATATTCTCTTTGTCGTTTGTTCCAAATCTGTTTTGTCTCATCTCCTTAACAAGACAAATACTTACTTTCACTACTAAACTGCAATATTGTTGTTTTTTGCCTTATATAGAAAGCAATACCAATAATACTATGTTACGGTATTAGAAATATCGTGTATACGGTCTATTGAAGGTAAGAATTCACAATTTAAAGTTTTCTCGACAATAATACGAAATATATTCGGTTACACCAAAAAATGTAAACACCACCATGAGAACTAACTCTGTGAACAACTGAACGTGTCAAATAACAGCATATTAATGTCAAAATACTGTTGTGCCTACTTCAATAATTAATCGACCTATACCGAAAAAACTACAATTGATCATTTAAATTTGTCAGATGTCCCAAATAAACCAAGACATTTTCAGAAGTTGTGCATTTAACCGAGTATCTATCTCTAACCGTTTGAAACAAAGTTAGACTTTGCATTTTTGTCTTGGACATGCTGTATAAATACACTGAATATAGCTTCTCACTATTACTCACATTTCTGAATTTGAAAAATTTGAATATTCCAACTTCCAACCCAATACAATCTGTAAAAGCTGATGCAATGTCATCGAAGTTTTTTAACTTACGTTATAAAGCGTCTTCAAATAACCGATTTGCCATAAATACGTAAATAATCTTACATTCGCCGCCACGATAATTAGAATCCATACTACACATATTTGCCAAAAGTAGAAGAAGATAATAGTAAACAGCAGAATAATAATAGGAGGAAAATCGTTAAGAAATACGAAATTATGTAAAACAAAATGTCTCCAAAAGAGCATTAAAAAACATTAACAGCGTTTTCAATAGTTAACATAAAGACTATGTTTATGTAACATATAACGTTAGATATGCTTTCTAACAAAGGCATAGCCATTTAAGAAGTACCAATTCCAATGTAACTTAAATGGGTTATATATTTCTAGCCCATCCAAATATATACAAATTTCTTATATTTTGATATCAAAGTGGTTATAACTACTAAAACTAACGCACACTAAAAAAATCTGATTGAAATCTTACTTAATTTCCGAAAAATAGCACGATTTGGATTTTGACAATTTCGAAAAACACCATTTTCTAACTAAGTAAAAATCAGCCCGTATATTTATCTAATAAGGGCTAAATATGTTTTCAGGCGAGCACAAATTATTGCCGTAAAAAGTTTTTTGAAAAATCAAAAATGCAACATTTCCCATTTGGTGCCCACTTTTTGGCGGTCACTGTATACTGTTCTATTCGATCCATATTGTATTCATTTACATTTACATTGAAGATGTTCGCCATGATTTATTTTGTAAGATTAGTGTTTGACCTTTTACATTTATTAATTGTTTGTAGGACTTTTTTAATTTAGTCAAATTGAAAATTTTTGTCAATAGAACGTCGCTGTTGCCCAATTGTGATTTACAGTATTCTCAAGGTTATGTTATGTTTTTGCGGACATATAGGCTTAAGCTGTTTAATTACAAAGTTGAATTCAAACATGAACACACCCAAAAAAGATTAAATATTTAAAACAAACTGAAACCGTTTTCGAGATAAGAGCGATTTTCCTTTTGATAGCTTACATAAATTATTTTGTGTATTTAATTTATCAGTTTGAAGTGCGATGCATACGTTCGTTTCTGATAGCTTATTTAAAATGCATTGAATACGCTGCTTTCTAATAACTTAAAATGTATTGTATTAGAAGTTCTTAGTATTCGACGTTGTTGTGAATACTGCGGTTCAATTAATATTGATTTAAATTACAATGTCTTTGTATTCAAAAGCTAAAATGGCCGATATGGATTTCATGCACAGGTGTGCCAATGGAAATGCCTTGACACGTCGCTCTTATGGCGAGGACTTTTCCAATCGTCAACTGCCTTCCCATGTGACGTTCAGAATATTTTGCGAACTTCGAGCGATACTGGTTCCTGTGAAAAACATGCTTACGATTGCGGACTACCGAGAACCATGTTTACAGCTGAGATGGAAAATCAAATTTACACCATGGATAAAAACCCCAAAACGAGTGTAAAAGAATTTTGGCTTAAGTGGGTGTAAGTAGTCGTCCTGTTTGGAGAACTCTGCATCATCAACTTTTATACCCGCACCACATTCAACGTGTACAAGCCTTTACTTGCCTTGACCACGAAGCAAGAATAATATTCTGTCAGTGACTTTTAGGGGAAGCTGCTGAACACTGCTAACATACTTTTGACTGATGCAGCCGGATTCACCCAAAACCGGATTTTCAATTTCCACAATAACTACATTTGGCCAGACGACAATACCCAAGTAGTTGTTGAATCTCGACATCAACAGCGTTTCTGTTTGAATATCTGGCTGGGCAGTTTAGGGGCAGATTATTAGGACCGGTTGTTTTACCACAATTAATATATCCCACATATATTGACTTGATTTCGGTAGTGTCTGTATTTTTTAAAAGATGTCTCTTTAAATCAGAGATTTAATCTTTGGTTTATGCAATATGGGAAACTGCTGCACTTTATGCTTGTTGGGAGCACAAGGACGAAATATTTTTAGACAAGGCGAGGGGTTCCATTCCATGGACACCTAGGTCGCCCGACCAACTCCTTTGGACTTTAGTATTTGCGCAACAACCGTAAATAATATTACAGAGTTGCAACAGCGAATTCAAGAAACTTATAAAGCAATTCTAGCAAGACTGGGCCTTGTTGAAAGGGTTCCTTCCGGTGAAGATTTAGATCCTATGTCGATAAAGAAGAAGCTAACATCTTGGTTTGATAATTGTGTTTTGACAGATCTTAAACTATCGAAAAAAAGGTTGACCTGCAGATTCATGTATATTAACACAAATTGTCTTTAATCGTATTATTTCCTCTTTTCAACACCCTGTATAAAACACGCAAATCTCAATGGCCAAATCCTGTTCAAAATAATCGTATTCGGCTTATAGTTTCACTAATCCTTTTCCCAAATAACATATTTCCCGCTCAATTAATAATACGCGTACGTGTGTAACAAGGTAAACCTTGACAAGACTAAAGAAGCCAGAAAATAATCTAGGAGAAAACATGTGTAAGATGTAAAGTAAAATATCGATGACAAATGCAAATTACACTTACCGATCGAACTTCGTAAGGTTCACTTTTGCTATAATTTTCAGTTACAGGAGATTGCCTGGCTCCACGTGGTCCATTCAAAGAACCATAGCCCGAAGTGCTGCCACCAACACCTACAGATCCAGGGGATACTGTATTCTGCAGGTCGGCTAAGAGAGCGTCTGAAAATATAAACATAAGTATTAAACTTCATTGAACTGCTATGTAATTATTAATATAGAGTATAATATTTATTAAACATATTGCAATGAGACTGCTAGAATGGAAATGGAAAATCACCATCGTCATCATCAACCGACCTTTCCAGTGTAGGTTTGTTGTTCAATATTAGCTTCGAATATATTTGTAAAGTAGTATAGAAATTAATGCTCTTAAAATAAAGAGAAAAGTGCTGAAAGGTTACATTCTGCTTAGGAAGTAAGTACCACAGAGTTAGATCTTAAGCAATGAATAGTCACAAATGGCTAATTAAGTCTGTGGGCGTAGTCTATAAACAAATGGGTGTTTGAAGTCAATTGTGTGTGTTGCATTAAGAAAACTCTTTAACGTCAACCATCTGATTAATGTACGTCGCGTGAAGTAAACTTTCTAAACATCAAGAACTGATTTGTGTACATCACGCCTATAACACAGAGTGACAAACGTCCTCCTCCATGACACCGCATTAAAGTGTCAAAGCGTTTTACACTATCCAGCGAATTGCAGTTTCTCCAAAGAACGAATATTCCATGTCATCACAGCATGACGGAGTCGGACAAGGACACTACGCAAAAAGGGTCTGCGACCATGCCTTATGCATAATGTCACACGCCCATTACAAAAGCTTTAAACAGCTTACAACCCTTTCCGATAACAGGGGGGATTCCGGACTCAAAAATATCCGAAACGGACTATCTACGGGGAAAAGGCGAGCAAAGAAAGATTTACGCAAGTCACAGAAAGCCAGTAATAAAATATCATTGTACTGCGAGACCCTTATATCCACCACAGTTGACAATCGGTATTGCCCCCGAAGAATGCCCCGAGATTTTTCCGAGCAGGCGTTCTTTCAGGAACTCCTTCTTCTTGCGTAGGGAGCAACTATTTAAGACCAGACAGACTGGTGTCTCAACATTATGTCACCATATTCCGAATTGCTTAGGTAAGACTAGGGCTTTGGTCAGCTTCCAAAGCAAATTAACACCAAATAAACATACTTTACGAATCAGATTCCAGTGTTCGTTTATATAATTCTCTATATTCATGTACTCTACATATTAACGTATTTGTGTTACATATATGTACGTATGTGTTAGTGTTATTGTGTGTTCTCAAATAAATTGTCTACATCGGTTATGCTTTATTAAACCTACAAGTAACTCTGCACCGACACCCCATAACCTCCTTAAGTGTATGACAACAGAGATTGTGGAAATGTAGATACATAGATTTTTTTTAAAATACCCTTATCTCAAGGATAACTACTGGAGATGTGCTGTGAAGGATAATAAAACTGAAAGAACTTCTGAAAACCATAAAATAAAGAAAAATGGTCCTCCTTAGTAACATCCCGCAAAGTAATAAATGTCAATTGTAGCAAACAACAATGCAGGAAGAGTATAGCGGACAAAATAACCAATACGAAAAAATATATAATTAAGAAACATTCAGGAATGAATGATGGCAAAATGTATCACTTTATAAGTAAAAAGTACGTGTTCGAACTAGCGGTATAGTTCCTTTCATTTCTATAGGACTTGCAACATGCCGTGATTTAACTAATTTTTAGCAGTGTAAAACATCTAGTTAGAAAAATCTCGAAATGACATAGGTTAGACCTATTGAAACGATAGGTATATCTTGAAATTTTGTTTTGCAAGTAAGCTAAGTTGTTATTTATTTAGTAAATAATTATTTCTGCCACTCTATAATTAATAAGCAAATAAAATGCCACCGTAGTTAATTTAACCTATTGAAATAGACGTCTGTCAACTTTACTTAATAAATTCCTAGATTTAACTGGGTGGACTACAATGTCAAGAAAAAATTAAATCCAGGCCTACCGCAAGTCCTATTGAAATGAAATCAAGTAAAGGTGATCTACACTGTCAAGAACAAGTTAAATCGAGGCCTATAGAAATAAAATCAACTATAAATAGCTAAAACGCAACTAATTTATCACGTCATCTAGGAGAAACTAGGATGTATGAATTATCGGAAACCTCAGTTTACCTTGCGATGTAGAGAACCGTGCTTTACATAGTTTAAAAATAAACAATGCAACATTCATCAACAACTGTTCTATTCAAAGCTAAGTTATTTGTTTTTGAATTGTTTTGGGTAAGTAAGGCCACTGCTACTGTCAGATTTTGTTGTTGCCAACCGTGTTAAATGGGTTGCCTATATTACGTGGTCACGTCTGTAGTTTTTTCGAAGTCTCTGTAATTTCTAATGTAATATAATTGGCAGTAATATAACGTGATGTTCTGGCTGGGCTACTAAATTCTAAAGCATGCAATGGTACTAACTTTATTATGGCCAATTCTTATGTATTTTTTACTTGAAATATTAATATCCACTGAAACGAATTGCCGCACCTGAGATTATTTGATACAATTATTTAAGTACCTATCAAAAAGAACATTTCCAGAAAATGTTAATTTCGTAATTTATAAATAGTGTATAAATAACTCAGTTTTAGTTGTGCAACTCTACATATCAAATACAGGTATAAACATTTTGTCTGCATTTTAAGAAAGATGTAAATAAATAAACTCACAAGATATTGTTGTTAGAATCGTATAAAAATACGAATCCAAAACAGATTCCCATGTTGGTTTCGGATTAGGAATTTAAAAAACTGCAATTCTAATCCTCTAACGTCTGAAATATAAATAAAGGTTTTCCTGGTCCATCTCAAACTACGAAATGTTAAGATAATATTATGATGAATGTATTAGATCTCTTTTAAATTACTCTGATTTTTCATAACATTAGCCAGATTAGACAGTTTTCAACATCTCCAACTACAATATATCTTATTGCAATCGACAGTTATAAAAAAAATAGTACGAACTATCCTCAAAATGTACACTACTGAGCCAACGGATTTTGTGCTCAGTTATTTTTTTACAGAATGTTCGTATTCAATTTAAAGGACGTTTTACTTCCGACTAATCGTTCACTACCAAACCGCAATAATTAGTCACTGAACTATTCAATATTGTCTAGACAGAAACCGACGCCGAATTGTAACCGCACAAGTCAGTGATAACTACTACTTAAAATCGCAAATTCCAGAAAACAGTACCAATTAAGAAAATGACGCATGCACATATTCTACTTGTATTAAAATGATTACATAAGAGGAGAGGCATAAAAAAAGGTTCAAATACAATTACTGGGGAAGTTCTATATTTATAAATTGATAAGAAAAACGGAAACTTCCAACATAGATTGACACAAAAAAACAATACTGCAGTTCCAACCGATCCTTTTATACATATAGATACAGAGAAATCCAATTCAATTCAGTCGTAGTCATCAAAAACTATTTGAAAATAGTATGTCGTTGGTTAAATGTTCCTATAATTACTAAAGCTGGTTATGTTTCAGATAAAGAAAAATTTCACATCTTTAAGGCAGTCTTCTCGTATATAAAAGAAATGGTTTCCACATTGCGCTGGTTTTTAAAGATATTGGTCAATTTTGTAGTCTTATTTCTAATTTAATATTCCAAATCAAAATACATTACATTTTAGAAAATAAATTCGTGACGTGGAGAATAAAATCTGAAACTTAATACAAAACAGTGACTCAGAATTGGAGATTCATTTCCTTATCCAAGCGTACACTTTAGGAGTTTGATGAAGGCATCGCCTTTCAAACATGAACTTCTAGAAAAAGTTTGAATGAATAAAGACAAGATAAAAACAACAGTGCATACAATGCCAGTATTTCGATTCTATATCATCACTAAAGTACACGTCGCATCTCTTTTTTGGTAAGCTAAGAGGGATTACTACTAATGTATAATTTTTAAATTGTTTAACAATGCGAAGAGAACACTAACTACGCTAGCCTTTAATTGAATCTTGGGTGAAGAACGAGGTTATGTTCCATGAAGATAATGTACGACCGCATACGATTGACTACATTCAAACAACTTGAAGTAAAATTTATTATTACATCCACCTTAGCTCCTTCAGAAGTCGGCGGTTCGTGATACCGTGAGATTAAAAAAAAAGATTCTGAGCGGGCCTTGATATGTGTTATACATTTGGCAGTACTGAAGTGTATTGTCAGTCTATGTCAAATTCGCGATTAAAAGGTTAGGTTTTGTTTGTTGTTTGACACAGACTGACGTAAAACTTAACCTGCAAATCTCGAATTTGACATAAACTGACAATGTACTGTTTGAGGCTTTCGCGGTTACTCGAATTATTCTCTTTAGCATAGAATTTCGGCTTAGACCGCGTAGTATTTGTACAAATACTACGCGGTCTAAGCCGAAATTCTATGCTAAAGAGAATAAACTGACAATACACTTCAGTACTGCCAAACGTATAACACATATCAAGGCCTGCTCAGAATCATTTTTTTTATCTCACGGTAGTATAATAGATTTGGAATAGTATTTAGTCAAGTGAGGAAGATTAAATTCAAACATTAAAATAATAGAAACGATTTTTCAACGGCGCGGCGTTTTATTTCGAAACCATTTCACAAGATGAATGTATCCTAAAAATGCATTTATATTTTTAGAGGTGCAGTTACATGTAAAAGTGAACTAAGATGGTTAAAATAATCAGCTCTGTCCTGGGTTCTTGATATGAGGAATAATAAAAATAACCTTAAAAACTCACTACTAGAAAACTACACAATTATTAAAATATATGACTTGGGAAATATTAAGTACGTGATGTGATACAATTTACGAGTATAAAAACTAATTTTACATTAATGGAAACTAGAAAGCAGTTTTCAAAAACTACTATCAGCAGAATTGTCAACAATAACTGCACATCGTTTTATAACATATGAAAAATCTAAAAAGAAGTATATCTATATAGTGTACAATTTAATATTTATTTAACGTGTTTTATAGAGTATGTATTCAAAAGAACTATCTGCAACTATTAATGCTGTACTAGGGTATATAATAATGTCTCGTTTATTAATACACCGTGAAGTCCATTTTGCACCGTTTTAAATAAATGTTAATGAGATCGGTTCTAGGTAAATCCATGAAATAGTTGCTTCAACAGGTGAAGTATCGAACCTTAATAGTCTTAAAACTATATCATTTACAGTGTTTGATAACATGTAAACACAACTTAATAAGACAGAATAAACGCGAAATCATGTGAAATAGTTATTTATGGGGGGCCCTTTCTCAAATTATTTATTTGTAATAACACGGGTCATGCAAAAGTGTCTACAATAACTCTATAAATACCAAAATAACAAATTTTGTATTGACAGCTGTGAAAATCCAAAGTCAAAGTGACATGGAGTGAGTTATAGTACGTATAGGGTCACGTGTGAGTTATAACCGACATAATTTAATTGAAAGCGCCATATACGAGTACAAACGTGGACAAAAGTATGTAAACACCTACACCAGGTCTCCACTTTCAAAATTGAATATAGGCAATTAACATTTCGCATTCGATTGCGCAGTTTGCCATTATATATAGAAAATTTGATTGCGTATTCAAAACTATCTAGTTTTGTATAGGTATTCATTAAGCTTTTCTATAAAGATATTTAAAAATAAGTTATTAACTACTCTGCATTTAAAACGTAAACCGTAAGAAAAATATAAATAATAGATACGATTTACCAGTTAACAAGAAACAATACACCAGAAACATAACAAATAAATAATGTACGAGAGATGATCAATGTATTTCGCAGCCTAACATATAAGGAAACAAACAAGACGTTCGAATCAAAATTTATTTTTCAACGTAATCACCTTGGAACAATTTACTATTGCACAAAGGTTTAATTACTACCTAACACGTATTCCAATACTAACAATTAATAGCACGGCAACCAATAGATGGTAACCATTAAATTTTGACGGGTGATACTGAAAAAGACTGTTGTGTCAAATGACAGAAATTGTTTTTTTACAATGTCGAAGCTTACTACGTTAGGCTACGAACACATTGATCACTCCGTATTAGATAGAGTATATATATACAGGGTGTAGAAATGCTTTACGCACCATAGGGATTTCAATGGTAATTTTTTCATATGAAAATATTTGCTTTCCTAATTATTTTAGAGAAAACTTGTATGGAAGTTTTTTGTAGAGAAAAAAATCTGTATGCATTTATGCCAGCATTTGTCATTTTACATTTCGGAAAACCGAAAATTTAAAGCAATAAAATTCTTTTTAGACAAAGTCAGTGGTGCTTTGAAATTATCGAAGCACCTCAAAGTATCAACAAATTAGTTTGTTGTTTATTTGTTTGCATCTGTCAAATGTAGCGGCAACCATGGCACTTATTGCACCCGATCTGCTTCCAGCATACCACCACTTCACAATTTGCACCGATTTTTGAAAAAAAGATAATTCTAGTTTCTTTCATTATTAGGTTTTCTGACATAAAATGACAAAAATAATGGCATAAATGGATGCAGAATTGTTTGCTCTACAAAAAACCTATTTACAAGTTTGCTCTAACATTAAAAACTTTTATGTTTCAACGTCCTCTATAATCCCCCAGAAGTTTTTTGGTCGAATTACTGTACACCCTGTATATAGCCGATAACGTCATAATAAGGTGCTGGATAAAATACTATAAAACCTAGCGAATACATATTGTCTGTAACTGATGTGTAACCATACCTGATTTAATGGTAGTAAATGGTGTAATAGTTATTTATGGTGCAAGTTGAGCGCTCGAGGTCGCCAAGCCGAGAAGGGTAATTTCTCGAGTGAATTATTTGTAATATCACACGTGTGTCATACACAATTTTATCCAACAACTCAATAAATATCTAAAACACAAATGTTGTATTGACTGATGTAAAAGTCGAAGTGACAAATTAATTGGAAGTCAGCTAGTCAGCTAAAGCACCGATAAATCAAAGAAATTTATAATTAGTGTATTACTGATGGCACTGTCAGTCTATGTCACATTCGAGGTAGCAGATTAGGGTTTGTTTGTTATTCGACACACAGTAACGCAAAACTTAACCTGCCAACTTCAAATTTGACATAGCCTGACAGTGCTACCAACGATACAGTACTGAGTGATTTATGGTTTTTATCTCAGCAGTGGGTTATGGTTTTTACCACACTAGTGAATTAGGGTTTTTTACCACAATGGTGGATTATGGACCACTTCAGAGGTCTAAGATCGATCTAGTTATAGCCTTATAACTAGAATGTGTTGAATAATAGTTATTCACGGGGCAAGTGTGTTATATTATAAATAATCCACGAGAGAAAAGTTGATCCCTGGAGAACGTCAGAACGAGAGGAGCCTTTTCTCCAGTGCATTATTTGTAATAACACACGCATGTCCATACAATATTTTATCCAAACAATTCAATAAATACCCAAAAAAGCATGCATTTTGTATTGTCAGTCAAAGTGACAATTAATTTAGAATGAGTTAAGTATTTAGAAGCCACGGGAGTGAGTGAAGTACTTAAAGTCACGTGTGGGTTATTTATTATAACCCACGGTGTTAAGGTAACGCGGGTTACGATGTACTCGTAAGCAAGCTAAATAACCCACGGTGTCAACGTGGGTTAAGATGTAAACAAGCTAGTAATAGCCCAGCTTACTTGTTTAAAACGAACTAGTAAAACACCATATTACTGTTGTGTATTGGATAAACATAATTTATTTGCAAGAAAACTGTTTTTTACCTCCAAAACGCTGCCATCCATATCCAGAGCCAGATTTAGCAATTTTGGCTACCAGGACAAAGCAACATTTTGACACCCCCTAGGTTAATTCCTTCCTTTCCCAGTTAAAGTGTTAAGTTTTGAAAAATATCAGCTGATGATACATAACAATATTAATAAACATTTGCATACTTTGTATTCTGCAGGTTAGCCTCGTAACTATTACAGTTCAACATAGCAAACCTTCATCAAGATCCTAGTTGAACTGTTTCTAAGTATATATGCATTGTGTTAAACAGAATATTTTATATATTTAAAGAATAGGAATTTCTTGTTTTCTGTTGGGCTTACGTGTTATGTGATATAGGTCGCGTGGCGTAAATTGTGATAACAATTTATAAACATTAACTAAATCGATACACCTTGATGAACGTTCAACGTCATTGTATTAAATATTCCAATTACTTGCTTATCTCTTACTTCATATACTCTTGTTAACGGCGTATACCGGGTGCCCATTCTCAAAGACGAACATATGAATGTAACATTATATTGGACGTTTTTGCTTACTCCTGCTCGTCAATTCAATTAAAAGGAAAAGGTAATGGTATAAATAGAAAGAACAAATGATACTAATAATACAAATATTTACTGATGTAGTAAAGACATAATGACAAAATACCTAAACATCGAATGCACAGTGTTACATGCCTATGTTCGACTTCGAGAGTGTACACCCGGTATATTTCAGTCTCTATAAAGGCTATAAAGTCAAATAATCTTGGATTCCAACAAATAGATATGTTTTTCAAGTTAATGTTCCCCAAAACAAGTAACTAGTAAATTTCGTAGAACTATAGTGTGGGGAGCTCCACGATTTATAAATTTATGACCTACTATTCCGCCGTACTATAAAACCCCGTCTTTCTTATTATGTATTTCCTATCCACAGTATTATGATGCTTTTCTCAAGGCAAATGCGAATTTATATTTCCGCTTCAATAAAAAAAAAGATTTATCCAATACTCTTTTGCAAACAAGTCCAATTGGATCCAGTTGGGATCGTGGTCCACTTTTACTATGTGGAATGATTGCGTTTGCCAGCCAAAGTATACTAAACAAAGATCGAGAAATATGGCCGTTTCTTTTAACCATAATAGTAGTTACGAAAGCCGCGTAGCGCAGTTGAGTAGGCGCTAGGCTTGCATTAAGCAAGTTTTCGGTTCGAATCCCGCGGGGGCCAAAATTTTTTCCGCAGTCTTGCCGATTGGAATCGGGCTCGGTGAGACCATTCACAGTTGGGCACCACATAACTGTGCTCTGCTCAGAACCACATACCTAAGAAATAAAGTAACAAGGTCAACACATCACGAAGACACACCTTACACAATGGTTGCTACGCAAGCACAAAAGGCGCGTCCCAACTTTGTATCCCAAATCCGGGGCAAGTTGAGCATTGTACCGCCAGATGCCAGCGCATAAAGCACCAGTCTCTACACCGCATGGTAAAATGAAGGTATCGATAATACATACATACAAAAATGGAAGGTATTACTTGTTAAATCGTGTTAAATTAAATTTACTGAGAGGGAGGTCGCATTGTCAAATTTGTCTTCGAAACAGCAATTTCATAATCACTATTAACACAGGTATTTATATTTGAATATTATACTAAATAAATACAGTTCTTTAAATTTACAGCATTTGGTAATTCGACAATCAATGAACTTTAAATCATAAATTTTCAGTGTAAGAAAAAAAATGTTTACTTCTAGATCTGCATCCTGACAAAATTGCAGAAAAAAAATTGGGCAGAAAAATACCTGGGAAATTCGTCCATAAAAATAAAATGGCCCATTTAACAGAAAAAACTTCACTACTTTAGTAACAAGATAGCCTGATGAAAACCTAACGAAACAATTTACAGGTTGTGTAAATAAACGTCTTACATATTGAAACATCGATATGTTTATTTAATTTTCTGTAGTTACATACATACACTATATTGATTTTTCTTATACCCATTACACCAATATTTAAAAAAACCCAGCTGGGCAATTAAAACTGGTTCAGCACCAAACCTACATTTTTCAGCTATTGGTCTGTCAAAAATGCTTACATAAGTTATCATTATTTCAATATCACCCCGCCACATTCGTAGCAATTCTAATTTTTTCCCAGAATTTATTTTGTAAATTAGTAAATTTTAAAAGAAAAAAATCATTGTTTTGCGATTCATTTTGTATATGACAGTTATGGCAACAATTTCAAAAATAATTTTCATAAAATAACCTCAATATTTAAACTTTAAAACAAACTCCTGCAATAAAGATAACAAACCTATTTACACACACACAACTTCCTCATTTAAAGTTTACTCAATGTTTTATTTGTCGTTTTCAATCACAGAACATGTGTAAATACGACAAGCAGAAGGACTACATTGTATGTCACACCTATCTGACGTGTTAAATTTAAGAACGTTTTAAGTGATTCACCTTCTAAACAAACAGCCTTATTTGCATTCCAAAGAAGCCCGAAGTAAGCTAAAATACCTTACCCAAGTCTTCCAATCCCGCATTATTAGCGGTCTGAGGAAATCTGGAGCGTGCCTGAAGATCAGTCATTGTAAATATTTACACGCAACACTCCGAAAATACTTTTCCTACGCAAGAAATCGAGAAAATCCGCAAATTACACAATCTTTAACTTTCACTACCGTCGATATTTGCGCAGATTATGTGCGTGTCACCGTCCAACTCGTTCTAAAAAGTGGATCTCGCCTATAGCCTTTAAAATACTTGCTTATTTATTAGTAAGAACATGCCGTCATGATTGTGTCAACCACACACGGCGATAAGCGAAGCGCCTACGACTGATAAGGCGCTGATAACGAATTCTATTCTAGGAGCTCGAAGCGAATAGTACGACATGCAAACTGTAAGTGCAATGACAGAGTGAATCAACAACCAATACGAAAAGTACGACCCCAGGAATGATACCAAGAATGTTAGCTATCAGTATAGACTAACAAGAACTGGATTTTCCGGCAAAACAGAATCACTTTTACCGCAATTATTTTTAAAACGTTGCACACACATGTCTGAAGCATTTGTTCCGGTGTATAGACGAAAACCGCATGCGTAACCTACATTTTAATTGTAATTATTGATAAGAGTTTAAAAAAGTCCATAAACTTCAATTATATTATTATGAGAAGAAGAATAAATGCAGCCTTATATAAACCTTGGATTGAAAAACCATTGAAATTCCTTTTGCCTGGTCAAAAATACCCGAAACAAAAAATAGAGAAAAAAAAATACTGCAAAAAAATTTCATAAAAAAAGAAATATAAACTATCATTAATCATTAGATCTTGATAAAAATGATACCATAACAAAACTTTCTCACACTTCAGTTGAGTTACACAGATTTAATAACTATTTATATATCTAGGGAGCAAAGGTATTAATTTACTCCCGCGTGTGAACACAAGGGAAGAAATGAACCTTTGCTCCAGTAATATATTGATACGGTCTTAAAATGGCAAAGCATTTTAAATAAAATATAATTAACATGCAGCTTAATTACAAAGCAAATAAAAAGGATATTAAATTAATTAACTCCGTTTCATGATTATAAAGTTCTATTTCCTACAATGGTATTTGCAGTTCGTCTGAAATTTGACTTTCCATTAGCTAAAACAAATATAAGTTAGATAGAATCATAGTTATTAATTTAATTTACATATGAAATTATAACCGATACCAGTTATTTCAATATTTGTGTTTACAATTATAGTTAAAAGTGGTTGACGATAAGCACTGAGTAATTTTTGAATTGAGTTGTTCTGTCACTCAGATTATATCTGTAAAAGTAAATATTATTAGACTAGATAAAACAGAAGTGTATTTCTTACACATTTGTTGTAAAAAACGGTTACGGATGTATAATTGGAGAACTGTTAACCTAAAAATATTACTTGTAAAATTAAAAACATCATAAAGGTTGAAAAGTAGAAATCTGTAATTTTGATATTTTAAAATGGAGAGATATGCAAGATTTTGGCATAAATTATAAAATAACAAGAACAAAATAGAGATGAAAAATTAAACATTGTAATGCCACCAGTCTACAAGTTGAGCTAATTATATAAAAATTTTACAAGCATAAATACTGGTATTTACAATTAAGAATTGTAATAAAAATAAGCAGTGTCTGAAAGAAGAAAATTAGTGTAAAACTAATAAAGATGTTAAGTGTACGTGCATAGAGCTTAGTCAAAAGGAGTAGCTGACTACAATACAGGAATGAAACAAGATATAGCTGGTGCAAATTTCAATTTGCAAACTACCAACAGAGGATATTTAAGCTCGAAGAAAGAACATATCATATAAGTGTACACAATTTCAATTAAATAATATCTGATGTGAGAACAAAAGCAGTAAGTAAAAGAATTAAACTGCTATTAGAAATATAGAATTGATTATAATCAAGAATCAGAAAAATATAGACAAATATATTTAATTAAAAATAACAGTGTTTAAGAAATAAAAGTTTTATATACAAAATAAGACTAAACAATGTCTATCACATATAATTATAAATAACCTATATGTAAACATACAATATAACTAACATAAAATTGAGTTTAATACTAAATTTTAATTTTCAATAATAATTAAAGAAATTAATTTAATATTGAAAATATAAAATTATTATTAATAAAGAACAATTGCCTCATATTAAGTGTTGTGGTTTTTTATATTGTGTATGTTCTAATTAAATTCTGCAGTAACACAAAGAGATAAAAAGTCAAACACTTGCATGCTCGAGCTGTGGATAGAAAAGGTAAGAAGTAGAATACAACGTGATAAAACTCTGAGAATAATAATAAATTTCAATTAAAATAAAATGAAGTCATAAGGACTATAGCAATAAATGGCACCAAAACGTGGACCGTCAAAATCAGTTATAAATATACAGGAATCGGACTGCCAGAATAAAAATTAGGGCATATTGGGTGATTAGAAGAATTTAATAGGATAGTGGGGCACGTTAGTTTTTTTTTTAGTAATTTTATCTTTATCGGTGTTGTTATAGACTATTAACCAATTTAATTTTAGTATCGTTAAGAGCTTCATTACACATATAAAAAAATACATTGAACCAGAATTTATTGATGAAGATAAAATATTGAACAATACACGTTTGCTTATGGCACTTAACGAGACTCGTTTGATTGCCGCAAAAGTCGGCCCACTGCCTCGTTTTGGCAATCAAACTCGTTTCGTTAAGATGCTCATAAACAAACTTGTACCGTTAATATCTATTATGCTAAATAAATTAATTAAAGAGAAACAAAACGGAAAGCAGAATAGGCAATTTAAGGAAGAAATAATTAAGATGTTAGAGGCTAATATTAATCTTGTGAATAAACGAGCTACAACTATTAAAGATCATAATCATAGATTGGAAATCACAAATCAACAACCATTTTTAGTAAAGACATATCCGATACCGTATAAATTTAGAAATCAGGTTAGATTACAAATTGAAACTATGTTAAAAAATGGAATAATTGAAAGAAGCTCTTCATATACCAATAATACCAATCCTATTGTTGTTGTTATGAAAAAGAATTCGACATTACGATTATGTCTGGATACAATACGATTAAATCAAATAACAAAGCCACAATTTGAAGCTCCGCAGATGTAGATAGTTAATTATCGAAGATCAATAATAAACCAATATATTTAAAATTAGATTTAAAGAATTCATTTTGGTTAATCAATTTACATGAAGATTCTAGGAAGTACACAGGTTTCAAAGTAGAAGAAAAAGTATTTCAATTTAAGGTTCCATTCGGATTATCTACATCATGTGTAGCACTAGTAAAGCCTATGCAAAGAATTTCAAATAGATTTCGACGATATTTTAGTATACGTGCACAGGGTGCATTTAAATATTATATTCTGCCAGCTGAGCAAATATAATTTGAAACTTAACATAGAGAAACTGAGTTTCTTCAAGATGACGTTAATTACTTGGGTTGTGTAATAAATAGAAATGGAGTTAATATTAGTAGATATATGATAAAACTAATAGAGGCCCAAGAATATAAAGGAACTAAGAAGATTCTTAGGAATGTTGAACTACTACAAGAAGTTCGTAGCAAAATACTCAGATTTTTATATTAATTTGTTCCTTAAACATCCAGATTTTAATTCTAAATTTATTTCACGAAAATATGCTTCAAATAATGCAATATCGGGTGAGTTATTACAAATACAAGCAAATGAAGAAGTACCAATAGTGTTTACTTTAAGAATATTGAGGGGATACGAATTACGATATACAATTGCAGAAAAAGAAATGTTAGCGAATGTTCATGTTATAAACAAGTTAAAGTTTTACTTAATTGGAACCCAATTCTTGACAGAAACAGATACTTCTGCATTGACATTCATGAAAAGGTACAATGTTATGAATAATAGACTATATAGGTGGGCGTTATTTTTATAACTGTGCAATTTTGATATTAAACATCACCCAGGAAAACTAAATATTACAGTTGATTATTTAAGTAGGAAGGATAATATTGATATGGAATCAAATAAAATAATGATAGCACCGATAAGAAGGGATAACGACATAAGAAAATATTACCAAGAGAATTTTAAGAATTTGCAAACAGATGAAGAAATAATGAAATTACGTAGGAATGCATTAAATGAAAATAATGGGTATTATAATATAGTCGACGATATTTTTATGAAAGAAATATAAATTAATGGTATTAATTAAATGTGGAGGTGAGCGGATGGCTCCGCGAGCAAATGCTCGCTTCTCAGGCGGCCGGCCGGGGTTCGAATCCCGGCGGACTCTAGCAGGATTTTTAAAATCGTACGCTCCCCGGCTACCACGCTAACACCTGTAGTAGTCGTTAACCCCTAAACAATAGAACTCTTCCTCACTTTCGACGGGCAAGGCTAGCCATCTACCCGGCCTAAGGGCAAAGAGGGCTCATAGAACCACTTTGTGGTTAAAACAGGCCACATGCCTATAATAAGAGGAAGAAGAAGAAGAAGAATTAAATGGGGACATCGCCAGAGAAGTTATTCGAAATACATTTGAAATATGGACATACAGGTACACGGAAGACATGGTTGATCTTTCCACAAAAGTTTTATATAAAAATGATACCAAAGTAATTAAAAAGATTATTAATGCATGCAAGATTTGTTTATTTGCAAAGGAAAAGAATTATAATGATATAAGCTATGTGAAAAAAATAATAGTTAAAAATCCATTAAAATTGTTCGCTATCGAGTACATAAGTAATTTGGTAACAGGTCAGTTTGGTTTTAAGATTCTTACAGTAACACTTGGATGTTTTTACGAAATATGTGAGATTATTTCCTGCTACTTTAAAGAATTTGAAAAACCAAAAGAAAATATTAGCAGATAATGCAACTTATTTTACAAACCTACACTTGATTAACACGCATCTGTCAAATGTAAGAGCAACCAAATAAACAGCAAACTAATTTGTTGATGCTTTGAGATCATTTAGTAATTTCAAGGCACCGCTGATTTGTCTAAAAATGGTATTTTATTTCTTTAAATTTTCGGTTTTCCGAAATGTAAAATGACAAATTCTGGCTTAAATGGATACAGATTTTTTTTCTCTACAAAAAACTTCCATACAAGTTTGCTCTAAAATAATTAGGGAAGCAAATATTTTCATATGAAGAAATTACCATTGAAATCCCTATGGTGCGTAAAGCATTTCTACACCCTGTATATATATATATATATATATATATGATTTGTAAAATTAAAAACGTCATAAAGGTTGAAAAGTAGGAATCTGTAGTTTTGATATTTCAAAATGGAGTAATATTTATGGTTTTGGCGAAAATTATAAAATAACAAGAACAAAATAGATTGAAAAATTTTAATGGCGCCGGTTTACAATTTGGGTTAATGATATAAAAATTCAACTTTACAAGCATAAATACTCGTACTGGTACGTAAAATTAATAATTGTAATAAAAATAAATAGTGTCTTAAAGAAGAGAATGAGTGTAAAACTAATAAAGATGTTAAGTGTGCGTGCATAAAACCTAGTCAAGAGGGGTTGCTGACTATAGTACAACAATGAAACAAGATTTTAACAAATAGGCTAGAGCAAAAATTCGATTTACATTAACCGAAGGAAGTACCAACTATCCGAAAAAGCTTTGGAACAACAGACCATAGACGAATAATAGTGCTGCCAATATTATGGCTGAGTTTAGACAAAAAGTTTTTTTTTCGTCGCTGTACATTTTATAGGGACTTCCAACCCCACTAACGACTGTCATGATGTTATTATGACATCCGGGACCAACTATTTCCGTGGCAGCCATACCACGAGGCGTCGAGAGAAGCAGCCGTGGAACTCCCATCCAAGTTCTGACCAGAAAGAGCGTTGCTTAACTCTACTGATCGAACGTGAACGCTTGTTCAAGCTACAGCACCCGGGACACCATGGACACCATTAATTTTTCATCCGCAAACCTTTTCATTCGCAAACGTTTTTTGTCGGCAACAACTTTTATAATTCACACTCCTCTTTTTCAAATGATGACGGTCAACGCAAAGATTTAATATGTACCTCGGACGAAAACTGTTTTCTACGGCTTTTCCTGCATTGCAGGCAGCGTCCATAAAAAGAAAATTGTTCGTCCTAGATACATAAATAACTATTATAGTAGGTATAGAAATGTAGTCAAGAATAAAAGCTTTAAAAACGCTAAAATAGATTTGAGATATGCGCAAATAATAGAAACGATATGTAACATCACCAGCATAATCAACATGCACGAGCTTAGTAACCAATAACTGTCAAAAAAGGAGTAGGCATGGTGAGCCTATATGTATTTCCTCGACTACTCACTCTAGTACTCGAAAATGCGTTTAAAAGCTAACTGGAAAAAGAATCGTGACAATATTGTCGTGATACGCCTCAAGTCGGGGTAACTGGCAATTGTTTTAGTTAAAATATACTTTGACACGAAGTTCAAAGCTACTGTTGCGAGATTAATAAGAACACTTAAGTACAAATACTTGCATTTATTTTTCTGCCGTTTACAGAATAACTTAAGTTTAATACCGTTACTTCTTAACTTTACTTATTAACATCTTCTGATTAACTAACTAAATTCTAAGTCCAGTTTGACCAAGAAAACTCGGTAGGCGTTTACAAATTTCCAAATAAGCCTATCAGAGCAGGTCTAAATTTTGGACTTTTGGCACATACATACGGACGTGACAGTTCATAATAGTTCTATGAATTTGACGCTAATATCGCTAATAAAGTTTTACAATTCTACTAAAAGAATTTGCTCCAGCAGGCACGAAATTTTTATGATCGAGTTGCAACAGTTGTACTTCTGGCCACGTACTAACCATATAACTTCGCCCAATATTTCGGCTTACGAAGTAAACCCTGCATAAATTTACTCTACTCTATTCGTGAGATTGAAATATCTCCAGCTTCCCAGAGAAAGGCAACGTTTCTAAACATTCGCTTGTTGTAATTTTAATATGACATTTTGCCTACGAATTCTACCTTAAAATATTTATGATACAAATGGCTTATAGCTAACTAAAGTACAGTCTATTCCTACAACCGCTACATTTCACTAAAGAACGCAAATGGTAACAATATCTTTGGGGAATACTTTAAGTCATCTGAGGTTTGCTGATTACATACTTATATCAACAATAACAAACAGAGAAGAGCTACAGAGCATGGTCGAAGAGTTAGCAAACGATTCACAAAAATTGGGTTAGAGATAAACGTAAGCAACGCAAAGGTGATGACCAGCGAGAAACGGGACGACACACAAATGACAGTAAATGAAGAAGAAAAAGAGAAAGGGAATACATCATCATCATTCGTTGATTGGGCCTTACGGCCTTATCCGGTTTTATATTCCACCTCTTTCGTGGTGGTCGAATGAGTCGTGTTTTTTTAGATTCTGTTCATATGTTGTTTCCACAGTGTGGAATTATAATTATATACTATAGTTACAAAAAAAACTAATAGAAGATATTTTTAGCTGTGTGAAACTGAACTTCTAACCGGAAACTGAGATGTGAAGATATTTCAAATTATTTCAAAACGTCACTGTTAATAATGGATAAAATGAGTTAAGTTTCAAAAACTAGGAATATTTCTTGCTTAGAAAATGGTATACCTAATATTCGGGAAATTGCACATTTATCTAGTTGTCTATTGTTTTGTATTTTAATTTTTGATATTAAAATTTAATGACGTGATAGGTTTGAATTGTTCACATGGCCGTTAAAGTCATTTCATCAACTAAAATAATAAACATGCATGGCTTCTGGACTTAGAATTTGTCCAAGTTTTCATTTTGTAGCAATAGTACTTTATCATGTAAACTATCGACTCGAAGTTCATCTCTGGTGTTTTCATTTGAAATTCTATCTGATAATAATGTGCACCTGTTTACAAACCTAAGATACTTCATTTCAGCCAACTGTATTTTTTGCAAATATTTATCTGCGACGATCCACGTTTGGCACCCGTGGAGAAGCATTGGCACAACCATTGTGGAATAGAATTTTAATTGGGTTTCCTTATTATTATTTCCTTTCGATGTACGCCTTAATGTTCAACATCTGTTGTATTGAAATTTGTTGATTTTGTTGTCGTATGAAACATCACATTCTAAATTCTAAAGTGGCGTATTTGCTCTAGGCATCGATCATCTATTATAATCTTTTATCTTACTAGGTACTGTCCAGGGTTTCAATTTTATTTATTGGAATTTTACAATTAAAACTTTTGAGATATATGATGTAATTTTCATATTTCTCTTCGTATAATATGGTTTTCAGATTTGGTAAGTACTACTTGCTCGTCAGGAAGTGGAATGGTATAATAAGGTAAAGATTCATTTTTAATGAAATTCTAATTGGTGCTTAGTTTTGCCACTTCAGCATATCATCTATACATAACTTAGAAAGTATGGGCGATAATGTACAGTTGTACACCCTTGTCGCACGCCTTAATTTATGCCAATTCATACATTTTTATTGTCTTTGACGTTATGGTGAATGCTGAGTTTAGTGTTTCAATGCTGGCTTTGAACTGCTTTTATTAGATGATTTAGAAGCCTTTTTTCTAAAATAGTCCATATTTTGCTTTTGTTAACCATATCCAAAGCATTGGTGAAATCTATGAAAACAATGTGGGTGTCCGCGCTGTATTCGCGACTTTGCTCAATGATTAACTTGAGGTTTAGTACAACATCTGTCCTTGACGTAGCCCCAAAGGCAAAAGTTAAGCGGTGCCAGATCGCACGATCTAGGCGGGCAATAATAATCAATTATTGATGTCTCTGTTTCGAGAAATAACACGTCTTCGGGAAATGTTCACCATATTTGTAATGGATTTTCACTATTTCTCTGCATTGTAACGTGTATCGTTTCATTTTCTTAAATCGTATACTATTTTTTAGAAAGCCGCAAAACTGTTTTTAGTTTGACTAATTTCTACAGGAGAAAGCACCGAAAGCAATAGTTCGCGATAAATTAATTTCAAAATATGTTATTATATTAAAGAAAATCAGGTCAAGGCATTTCCATAACCAAAATTATCTTGAAGTATTAAAACAACCGCCATATTCTTTAGACTTACTCAATCGGATATTACTTATTCCCAAAATGAAAGAACGTTCATTAGGATGACGAAGTTCCGAAGCTAGAATGAGTGATGACGACAATAACTGAACATCCACATTTTGGAAAATGTATGTTACTTTACTTACACAACGCTGAAACTGATTTATAATTTATTTTGCGCAATATAGCTTTGAAGTTGAAGATGTCAAAACATTTCGAAAAGCTATTCTTAATCCAATGAAATTAAAATGATTTCAATTTAAACTTCCTTTAAACATCTGGTGTGAAAACTATTAACCTTTTGCCAACTAATATCCTACTAGAGTAACTGCCAAAAAATATCTTCCGCATGCTCAAGCCCGTCACACTTCAATCACGAGTTTAATAAACATGCGAATTTAAAACAACTATAACCTGTATTAGTTATAATTACTTCCAAATTATAAAAATGTAATTAGTACTATTATGATTTATGATTATGCCATGTGAGGGTTCATACGCTATCACACCACATTTCTAGAAACTTTTGAAATATATTTTGTTATTAATTGTAAATTAAAGTGTTCTATAAATATCAATTTACAATTTTTCTGGTGTTTAGCCTGAAATTAGCCAAAAAGTATAAAATCTGAAAAAACTATGATCAGCATAATAATATAATGGCCACAATTTCTCGCAAGTATACACTGAGAAATAGCTGGCAATTTTTCATTCAAAACAATTAATAAATTACTCTGATATTCGATATGTTCTAATAAAACAAATACTATTCCTATACCGGGTGACAATGAGACTAGGGCCATGCTTATATCTTCTTTATTTATAAATAGATTTGGATAAAATTTTATACCAAGATACTAGACATAATTTTTAATTGGCTGATAGATATAGTCAAAATGACTGACTTCCGGTTTTACCGGAAATGATACTAACTTTAATTTTTTAAATGGAATACCCTGTATATTTTATGTTTTTCTGAATCTACGAGTCAAACTACATATAATAGTCATGCCAAATTTCAATCTTTTTAAACAACAAAAATATTTTTCAATTTTTATTTTTTACCACAGAAGGCCTTGACTTGGAAAAATCTATTCCAATTGACTCTAGCAACTTTTAATAATAGCTATTTTATCAACAAGGTCAATAACAAACCTTTAATAAAAGAATATAATTTGCTAAACTCGTTTTTTAAGAAAAAGTCACTTTTTTAAATAGCACCTACCAAGGGCCATCTTGCCATTAAACAGAAAATTTAATTACCAATCTAACGATATGCATCATGCACTACTTTATCTTTATCTGAAACTGAAAATTAATTAATTAATTAATTTTTAAATATTTGTATGTAATAACTAATAATACCAACGCAAATTTGGCAACAATGTTGTATGTAATTTGAGTCGTAGATTCCGAAAACATAAAACATATAGAGTGATCTATTTAAAGAACCAAAGTTAGTGTCACCTCCGGTTTCACCGGAAGTGACACTAACGTTGGTTTTTTAAATAGATTTAAATAAATAATTAATTAATTAATTTTCAGTTTCAGATAAAGATAAAATAGTGCATGATACATACCGTTAGATTGGTAATTACATTTTCTATCTAATGGCAAAATGGCCCTTAGTAGGTGCTATTTAAAAAAAGTGACTTTTTCTTAAAAAACGAGTTTAGCTAATTCTATTCTTTTATTAAAGGTTTGTTATTGACCTTGTTGATAAAATAGCTATTATTAAGAGTTGCTAGAGTCAATTGGAATAGATTTTTCCAAGTCAAGGCCTTCTGTGGTAAAAAATAAAAATTGAAAAAATAACTTTTTTGTTGATAAAAATTGAAATTTGGCAACACTGTCATATGTAATTAGACTCGTAGATTCAGAAAAACATAAAATATACAGAGTGTTCTATTTAAAAAAACAAAGTTAGTATCATTTCCGGTACAACCGGAAGTCAGTAATTTTGACTATATCTATCAGCCAATCAGAAATTATGTCTAGTATCTTGGTATATAAATTTTATCCAAATCGATTCATAAATAAAGAAGATATAAACATGGCCCTAGTCTCATTGTCACCCGGTATACCAGAAGATACAGAAGATGCTGTCTGCACATGTTATAAAAAAAGCATTTAGAAACATCTATCGCTAACAATGCAATTCGGATATTATGTTTAAATAAACTCTAAAAGACAATATACAACGTTGAAGGCTACTACAGAAAGATACGCCAAAAAATAATGTACATTAAGTTTATTTGTAACTGACAGCGATTAAAAATTGAAATATAGCACCCATATATCGCAATTTGTAATAATAATGACTCATTTGTATTCGACGATATATTTTAATTGGTTTGATCAAGTTATTATATACAACGGTCTTTTATGTACTTTTTTCGATCCTGCAATCACAGGACATAATTTAAATTAACAGGACTGACCTCTGACAGGACTTTTAAAAATGGAAAATGCAAGTGCTTGCACTGCAAAGGCCTTTTAGATAATAAGTACAATAAATTATGACAGTATCAAAACCGTCCTTGGTATTTTTTCCAGGAAAAACAGTTGACATAAATAAATATAGAAAGATTTTACAGTATTTATTATTCCTAGTATTCATTGCTTTGAAATATGTTGCCTCTAGTACAGCAAATTCTTGATATTTTATTGACCAAGAAAACTTCCAAATTTGATTAGTTGAGCTTTAATAATTTAGAAATTGTACAAGTTGGAAATAGCGAATATTTTGAGAAATGGTGATCTTAAATCGCTCATTAAGTACCTACAAAAGGAAGATTTAACGCCACAAAAATGTTATATACGACCACCACTAAAAGTAGGCCTTTTAGCGCTAGCTTGTTTCACTAAAAGTGACGTTTTATAGTTTACCGTGGTTAAAGAAATCAGCTGTTTACTTTTAACCCATGTGCTAAAAGTGAAGTGAGTTATAAAACTACAATTTCGAACTGGAAGTGAAGTTGTAAAGTTATTCTAGTTGCCTCTTGCGTTACAGGTAAAGTGTTTTTGAAATAATTCAAGCGTTATGTAATGAATACAGTCAGCTGTGGAGTATTAATAATTACATTTCGTAACTGACCTTGACTACTGTCATTCGCAAACATTCGCCCGCGCGGCATGGCCTACTGTTTATTATGACATAAATTATAAGTGTCGTAATATTTATGGATTAATAACAGTAAAGTTAAGGTCGTAGAAAAATATTGTATGCAACTCTTGCTAAAAGTGGTTGATGCACGAGACATGTTATGAAACTCAGCCTTCGGATTCGTTTCATAATTTCCATGTCTCGTGCATAAACGTCGACTTTTAGCACTTGTTGCATAAATAGCTATTTTCTACGACCACTACTAAAAGTAGGCCTTTTAGCGCTAGCTTTTTTCACTAAAAGTGACGCGACGTTTTATAATTTAGCGTGTTAAAAGTGAAATCAGCTGTTTACTTTTAGCCCATAAACCCCATAAAGCGTTATGTAATGCATAAAGTAACTATGTACAATTATAATTATCTTTGATAACTGACTCTGACAGCTACTGGTTCCAGAAACATTCACCTGCGCGTCAAGGCCATCTCTTTATTATGACATAAATTATAACTGTCATAAATGCAAACCTTTGTTAAATCGACATTTATGGATTAATAACAGTAAATTTAAGGCCATAGAAAAAATATTGTGTGCAAACTCGTGCTAAAAGTGTTATTGCACTGGACAGGTTATGTTACTCAGCCTTCGGCTTCGTTTCATAATTTTCATGTCTCGTGCATAAACGTCCACTTTTAGCACTTGTTGCACAAATAGCTATTTTCCTCGATCACTCTTCCCACTAAAACCACAGAGTAATTATTCAGCTAATAATATATCGCCAAAATTTGAAGGTTTCTAAAACTAGAAGAAACCATCTAACTATAGTTCATTCAAATTCAAGATAGAGCAAAACCTGCAACCCAAATTACAAATATCAGCAGTAAGTTGATTACTATATGATTTTATTAAAATTTAGATCAGAGAGATATGGCTTTGTTGCTGTCTTGATGAGTGTCAAAATCAAATTCGAGGTTAGCAGGTTAGGTTTTACGTCAGTTCGTGTCAAAACTGACGCAAAACCTAACCTGCTAACCTGGAATTTGATTTTGACACTCATCAAGACGGCAACAAAGCCATATCTCTCTGATCTAAATTTTAATAAAATCAAATTAGTAATCAACTGACCGCTGATATTTGTAACTTGGGTTGCAGATTTTGCTCTATCTTGAATTTGAATGAACTATAGTACCCTAAGAGAATATAAAAAAGTGTACACGATATAAGGGTGCTATGTTAATGATCTTAAAAGACGTTTCGAAAAATAATTTGGATATATTACATACACAATAGATGTTTAATTCGTTACAGTATCTGTTCTTCTCGAAAATTATTATTACTTAACATCGCAATACGTATTTTGTTCAAACTAATTTATAATGGAATGCTAGTGATATTAACTTTTTGTTTCCATAAGCTGATTGATGGTTAAACACGTGCAGTAAGACATGTCTTAGGCTCATTACGAAATGAGCTTATCTATCTACTAAACATAATAAATATTGATTTTTAATATTACGCTATACTTCCTCTAATGTAGAAGCAAAGTTATGGTAATACGTTATGAATATCCAATATCTAAAGTACAAGGTGTGGACTGGCCCACCCACTACATCCACGTGGACCACCCGGCTATTTAAAAGCTAGATTTTGCTAATCATACCGAAGCTACACAATACATATCAAATTTGCATATAATATTATACGAAATACAAATATAACGGTTATACTTGCCAGTAAAGACAGCTCTAAGAACATGTGTTAAAAATAATTAGTGTTACGTTCTTGCGTTTACAAAATAAAAGTGTTACCGCAGTTTTGAGTAGAACACAAATATTGGCGAATTTTAAGAATTCTTGAGGTACACTAATCACGACAAATTTACCTCAACCTTTTTGTACGGGCGACCCCTATTTCATTATGTGTAACTTAGCGACCCCCTATTACTAAACGCAGAAGATTAAGAATAGACATGTTCTGGTTAATTCTTTGGAATCTCTGTATTCTCAAGTTTTGCACTAAATTTCAGTTTTTCACACCTGACTCATGTTTAATATGTTTTCTAGTTTTGATGCAATGTATTTAAATGGTGTTTGTTTATCTACTATAGTTGTTTCTATACCTAGGCCCCAAAATGACTATTTAGCGGAAGATACGAAGTCAATAAACAGATAAACACAATGCACATTAACCTGTATCTGTTGGGTCCAATTTTCATCAAGGGTAAAGCCGGAGCTATATGCAAATTATTAATTTTGTCTATTAGCAAAAAAGCAAAAATAAACAAAAATTTATTTATTAATGTGCTCGCCCTGTATATGTTTGGACCAAAATATATCCTTTTTTATCAAGGGTAAAAACCTGAGCTACGTATATCGTCAGTGAAGTAACAATACCTCCTATCTGACAACATTTTCAAAATTGCGATTTATACAGCAATCGATTCCTAACTTTACTGCGCATAATTTCAATAGCTCCTATGTGCAGATAATGTGAAAATGTCGGCAAAACAGGAAAAAACAATACCTCCTATCTTGAAATTTTAACTTCAATACCTCCTATCTCTATAGCATTGTATGTGTCAAACGACGCAAACGCCCGTAGCAGCAATCCGTTTTTACCCTCTCCTGTCAAATTTAGGTAAAGGGAGATAGGAGGTATTGTTACTTCACTGACGATATGCAAAATATTACTTTCCTTTAAGTAATAGTTCTTGAGTTAAAGACAAAATAGGCAGAATTTTATCTTGTTTTAAGGTGAACCTCTATATATTTTACCGATTTTTTCTCATGCTAGGAAGGCATATAATCGGCATGCAAAATATAGTCTTTCTCCAACAAATAATGTTTGATCGGCAACAGGCAGACACACGGAATTGAGAAAACCTGATTTTCGAAGTAATATACGATTAAGGGTGTGCCAACTAAAAATTTACAAAAAAAATAGAAGCCTATAACAGACACATGACTGGTAGTAAAAAATAGTTATTCATGTAGCAATGTCATAAAAAAACCTTTACGATCTGCTGCGTGAAAATTAAAGCCTTAGGCGTAGCCGAGGGCTAAGATGACAAGGGCCATAAACTCTAATTATGCACGAGGTGCATGCACAATTTCATGTACAAACCGGAATGTTCACAATTAAAACCAGATTTGCTAAATTTTGGCAATATACGATGTCATTGCTTGTCAAACTGACACACAAGACAGTAAAGTGGGGATCTGTTCTGGAAGAAGTGTACCTACACAACTTATTTCTTATGTTATTTTGAAGTTGCTGCGACCTCCCATTTTTTAAATATTTCCTGTGGCCCTCCACAGACCCTCTCTCTGAGCCTCATGGGAAGCTATATCGCTCCTGTTGTGAACCGCTGGTTTCCTGTATGTAAATTGGGAATACACCGAAATAGTATCTTATAAAATATAAATACGTCACTTGAAATTAGAATTATGCTATTAAAGATTTTATATTTACTCTTCCTCAATAAATTAGTGCAGAAAATACTACGCGACAGAATTAACTACAGTCAATACAATGAAGTACATTTTATACTACTGCAACGGTTTGGCACCATATTAAATCTATAAATTGATCAGATTAAAAAAGCCATTATAGCTTGTTACAGACAGGCAAAATGAGGCAATATCAATCTTACATCATGTTTTAATGTCCATTAATAGAAAAATAAATATTTGGTTGATTACTGCAGAAAATTGGACTGACCTCGACAAATAAGCGTTCTAGAAGAACATGATCATTTATAAACGTAGGTCGGCGACACCTACTGCAACATTCGAGCAATTTTCTAATAAATATTTGCAATTTTAGTTCATCATGATATAATTACGACCTTGACAAAGAAACAAGGATTCTAAGCCGTTCTGCTTCTATCCCAGTAAAACTAAATCGTTGCCGTCCTTGTATAGTGGTTATTGGTTTTTAAATGCTGAATATCTGTCACTATCTCACAGCTGCCATCTAAGCTTACTGAAAGCTCTTATTCTGCTTACAATTTCGTTTGTAATTTTGTATTATTAATAAGTAAAATTGAATATCATAAACTCGTTTTACTGATGGTGAATAAATAATTATGGCAAATATACTGTTGTAAGAAAATTATTATACAATAGAAATATTTAAGTCATTTTGTTGTATATAAAAATGATAACTGGATTAGCTCTTGTTGTTGATAAATACATTCAAAGGTAAGAATTTTGTATAAGCATGTAATTTACTATTGGATAGGAAAATACAAAGTGGAGTAGTATACTACAATTTAGAGAGCTATGTAGTACATATTTGTTTTTCCCGATCCACTTACAGTGCCCGTATTATTGCTTTCCCATACGGTTATAGCATTGATATAAAGCAAAAATTCAAAATTAAAATTTTTGGGGAAACACGAAAACCAAGTGTCGTCTCTGAATAACATGGCTTGAAGTGACCCAGCACTGTCAGCCAGAGTGGCAAGTGCCAAAGTGTATCAATCCTGAAATTAAAAACACAACTGGACCCAAGGGTTTCTAAAAGGAGGTTGTGTACCTGTATACATTACAGAAGTTGTGAGTTCAAACCTTGCACGGGGCACTGTATTTTTTTTCAATTAAATGTGTTTAAATTTTAATTCATACCTTCAAAGATATTTCTCTTAAATTCAGAAACAAAAACAAATGGCTTGATACCGTATTGTATTAAGATTTTTATGAGAGAATGTGCTGTTTTTATGCACGAACTGAAGTGCCAAATTCTCTCTTTTATTTTGCTCTTTTATTGCCTTGCACTATTAACATTAAATAATATTATCTTGCCTTTTGACGCTTTAAATAATTTATTAACACAATCTCTTCAGAGGCCTAAAATATTTCTCTTATAATTTTATTTTCCCATATACCGCCATTGCAACAGAAAATGTGGTACTTTACAGAGCCACTAATACGTGTACATATAACAAGAAATCAATAAAAAAACCAATTAGGGTAGACTGTGATATGTGTTATACGTTTGGCAGTACTGAAGTGTATTGTCAGTCTGTCTGTATGGTAGATGTAAAATGAGAGTCTTCTGTATCGGATATAATAGTGACACTCTCTTCAAATAAAATAACATAATATTCAAATTTATAAATTCTGTAAATTCTGCTTTACTGAAATAGAATCAAGAATGCGTAGGTCATATATTTATATGGGCTTTTTGGCTTTCCGTAAGTTCCCCAGTTCATTCCTGCAATAGTTCCGGTACGTTATCATATAGGCTACCTTGTATACATGCGCTACGATTTTGGACAAATTATACTTAAAAATTTAATCAATGACGGCTATACAGGGTGTAGAAATGCTTTACACACCATAGGGATTTCAATGGTAATTTTTTCATATGAAAATATTTGCTTCCCTAATTATTTTAGAGCAAACTTGTATGGAAGTTTTTTGTAGAGAAAAAAATTCTGTATCCATTTATGCCAACATTTGTCATTTTACATTTCGGAAAACCGAAAATTTAAAGCAATAAAATTACCATTTTTAGACAAATCAGTGATGCCTTGAAATTATTGAAGCATCTCAAAGCATCAACAGATTAGTTAGTTGTTTATTTGTTTGCATCTGTCAAATTTAGCGGCAACCATGGCGCTTATTGCACCTGATCTGCTTCCAGCACACCACCACTTCAGAATTTCCACCCATTTTTGAAAAAACGATAATTCTATTCTAGTTTCTTTCATAATTAGGTTTTTTTTACGTAAAATGACAAAAATGATGGCATAAATGGATGCAGAATTGTTTGCTCTATAAAAAACATATTTACAAGTTTGCTCTAAAATAATTAGGGAAGCAAATATTGTCATATGAAAAAATTACCATTGAAAACCCTATGGTGCGTAAAGCATTTCTACACCCTGTATAATATGAATAACACTATTTACCTTTAGATGTCGTATTAGACACACTTTCTCGAATATGTTCCTTCTAGTTCTCATATTTCAACCACTGCTACACCATACACAACTTGTTATAAAATTATGTCAATATTAAGGTGTTCGAAAAAGTAACACCCTTATTCATATAGTAGGGAGGCCAAGTGAATTAATAATTATTTTCGTTGGACTGAGTAGGTTTATACCGACAAGTGATACCATTGTAATCAGCGGTGCTTCCTTAGTAGAAAAACTCCTGTTGTCGCTTTCTCAGCCTGTGGAGCGAGGAGCTATGACGTCACAAAGATGGCGATTCTTGGTATCAGGTTTTAATACAGTAAGACTAGGTTTAACCCAAACATCCAAAAAAGAAAATTTTACCCAGCGGCAAACTGTTTAGTACCCTCCTCTTAGTAAGTGGAAAAAAGTTGCATGACCTTGCGCGTCGGATTTAGGCGTGAGGGGGTTGGAAAGGTGCTAAAATGGTAGGTTTCAACAGTTTTACAGTTTTTCGCAAATATCTCGTTAACTGAAAGGGTTAGCGCAAACTTGATCTTATACAAAATTAATGTACATTTAATTTACAATAAAAATGGTATTATTAGCTTTTGCACTGCAGTAAAGGATTACGGAAATATGAAGGGGGTAAAAATGTAACTTTTTCTGTTTGCCAAAAAAAGCAAAAATCACGCCTATGAACTCGTAATATTCGCTCCAAGTGTATTATATAAAGTGTTCAAAGAAGTTGGGAGCCCAGGTGGTTATGGTAAAGCACCCAGCATAAAATACGAACAACATTTACTCAGATCATCCACTACTACACATGTTGAAGTGAAAGTGGAAGATGGAATTAATGTCACTCTAGGACAAGCAAAATTTCTAACTAGTATTAAGAACAAGATACAATAATTGATTACTCTCATCACTGTACACTTATAGCAAGTTGGCTGCAAAGTGATTCAGGCAGAATGTGATGCTGACACCAAGATCGTTTTTACTACAATTGACGAATCAAAGAAGGAAACAGATGGTATCGTAATTGGCAATGACACCGATTTATTGGTCTTGTTGGTGGTTCATGCTTCAGCCATCAAACAGTTGAAGATGGTTGTACCGAAGAAAGGTATAACCAAGAAGAAAAAGTTTACTGCATTGGAGACATTCAGCGTGGTATCGGGAAAATGAAAGATGTTGTCTTGGCAGTTTACACTTTCGCCGGATGTGATACCGCCTCTTCAATTTATAGAAAGGGAAAAATAACGCCTTCTGAAAGCGTGCGACTTGACAAGGAATGTTACTTAAAGCAGTTGATTTTTAACCACCCAAATGCAGACCCAGATGCAGTAGCTGGCTGGAAACCATTTCTTCCTTTCGATATTTGCATCAACAAATACAGATAATTTGGATACTCTGCGCCCTACTTCAGCAGCTGCACAACAACACTCTTATAGAGTTTACCATCAAGTACAGCAACGGCTCAATCTCAATAAAGATTTACTAAAATGGGGTTGGAAAAGGATTGGTGGTTATGTGCGTCCAGTTGCAACCACAAAGGCAGCTGATCCTCAAAAATTGTTCTCTCTCATTGTTTACACTTGTAATGCGGGGTGTGTCAGGAACTGTAAGCGTCGACAGAGTGGCTTGAAATGCTCAAACATGTGCAAGAATTGCTCCGGACATGGGTGCACCAACACAGATGCACTAATTATTGACGACGGCATCGATGAAGATAATCTTCAATATGAAAAAGAGTTTGAAGGTTTTTAGGTTACCGATTGCTGTTATTTATTATTATGTAACAACCTTGAACGTTGTACATACCACTTTTTATTGAAGAACATTGAATTTACTGAAAACAATGTATTGTGAAGAAAAACAATTTCCATTATTTTTTGTATTACAGCTTATAAGATAAAGTTTGTAGTTAACCCTGTTTCAATGATATCCACATGATTTCATCTTTTTAGGATGGTATGACAAAAGATAGAGGTAATTTAAGTAGGTGTAATTATAAGAACACAAATGGGAACGAAAAAAACGATATGATGAATTATTCAAAGACAAAAATAGGCAGCAAAATGAAGATAAAAGTGACAAAGGAGGGGAGCAATGTAGATATATTATCATATACATACACATAACCGTCCATACATACATCATCATCATCATCATCATCATCATCATCATCATAATCATCATGCCTTTTTGCTCCTGTAGAAACATAGGGCGTCTTTCGACGATTCTTCAGCATTTGGTGTTTCCACCTATATGGTAGCAGAGTTGCCAGCTCTGTACCAACATACACACATACACACATACAAATGTTCCTATCTTATTGATGCGTCACTAAGTACTTTTTATAACGAAACATACTCTTTATAACGAAACACTCATTTTTAAGTGAGTACGATGAATCCCAAGCTAACTGGAAAATAATGACATCATTACTCCTTCCATATCTCTGTAACCCTTGTCTGGAAGTCAAAAATGCATAAGACCATTTTTATTGTAAATTGAATATACATTAATTTTGTATAAGATAAAGTTTGCGCTAAACCTTGCAGTTAACGGGATATTTGCGAAAAACTATAAAACTGTTGAAACCTACCGTTTTACCACATTTCAACCCCTCCCTCCTAAACCCGGGGCGCAATGTTGTGCAACTTTTTACCACGTATTGAGAGGAGGGTACTAAACAGTTTCCTGCTGGGTAGAACTTTTCTTTTTTATGTTTGGGTTAAACCCTAGCTTTACTGTACTAAAACGTGGAACCAAGAATGGCCATATTTGTGACGTCATAGCTCTTCTCTCCACAGGCTGAGAAAGCGACAACATGATTTTTCATACTCAGGAAACACCACCGAATAAGAAGGTACCACTTGTCGGTATAAAGCTACCCAGTCCCACGAAAATCCTTATTTGACGAGATAATTTAGTTTGGCCTCTCTACTAATAGTCGTTCGCCAGCGGATCGCCGGCGACTCGCCGGAGTTTCGTTATGAATAGTATGTTGGCGGCACTGTACGTCTATGTCAAATTCGAGGTGATCAGGTTAGGTTTTCAGTCAGTTTTGACAGAAACTGACACAAAATATAACCTGCTAACCTCGAATTTGACATAGACGTACAGTGCCGCCAACATACTATTCATAACGAAACTCTGGCGAGTCGCCGGCGATCCGCTGGCGAACGACTATGAATACGGGCGTAAGTATTGCAGAAATTGGCAATACTAGTAGAAGCCAAGTTACCTGCAACCTAATGACTTGTTACAGTTGTAGGTTATAAAAATTTTAACAAATTTTTAATATTAATATTTTAGTGACACCAATACTTTTTCAATGTTAATCTCATGACTGCTTGCAATGGTTTTATTGACATCACAAATTGTTACGAAATTTTGACGCTATTGGCTAAGTTTTGGAGTTTTTCGTTTCCTTGGTGGAAAAACAAAGGCTATGAGGTTGTTGATAATCAGTTTTAAACAAGCCGATATAGAATTTTCTAAAAAAAATCTGCACTAAGTATGACGATGCGTTTATGTATCGCTGCTATTTAACAATTTCACTTCTAAGACCGAACCCTAACAATGGGTGAGTCAATTTCGTCATATAGCGTAAAGTACTTAACAAGTGTTTCCCTACAGTTTGATTGTCTTTTTACTATGTTTTTTCTAGATTCGTTATACTTATCGTCTTATGTATGCATTCATTCTGAGCACAGAACTAGCTGCAAGTTCTCACGGTTGGTGAGGTCCAGCCTGGTGCGCTGTTTTTTGTAGAAGACGCCCATACTTAAAGTTATATGTTACTCGCCCTGATGTTGATATTTAACGTTCTATAAACCTTGATTATGGTAATGTCTGCGCTGGTAAAATAGAATAAATAGTTGAAGCATCTAGGTGCACTCCAGAGTGCAAGCAATTTTTAATATTGGGTGCACTCCAACCGGGGAAAATCTAGAATCGAACCTCAAATTACCTACTAATTGTATCAGAAAAGATAGTTTCGGGTCGTAGAAGCTGTAGGGTAAAATTGCAAACGTGAATTGGCCTTTCCGGCACATATGCATTACGCTTGAGCCCATCGAGCTTGTTAGGTTATTTGCAGTCGTTGTTATTGTTGTAATACTCTATACCAACAATAGATATTAAGACAAAATATGCGTTGACGTCAAATCAATGTTTATCACGGTTTGGGGTGCACCCAATATATGCTAAAAATTGCGTGGAGTGCACCTAGACAGGACGTTGAAAATTTGACTTATAGGAAAAACTGCTTGTAACAGACATGCTGTTAATACTGAGTTGCAACATACTTTAATATTCATAATTTTACTATTATAAACTCGCCCTGTATTTTCAATTTGTCCGATTGCTTTAACTATAATATTTTAAATGGGTATGTATAGTATTCCAACCAGAAATTGGAAAGCTTTTTAAAATCAGGCCAGCATTGAAAACAGTAAGTCACTTCGTAATTTAATTCATAAAATTACTGTTTGATTGTCATTCAGTGACACTTCGATAATAACCTTCAAATTTGACAGATGCATTGGGAAGTTTGGAAGATATATAGTACGTTTTTCAAATTTTTCTATGCTACTATACGGTTTTAAAAACTCAACTAGTACCTACTTAAATCATGCACAATGTTACAATGCCTTAATAAAACAGTTACATCAAAGAGCAATGCTCTTTTGTTACATGTACAATTTACAGATGAACTGTCATTACTTGAAAGCTGATTGACATTAGAATATTATTTACTGATTGTATGAAACCAACTTAGACATGACTTACACTTTTCATGGTGTACTGGATTTTAAATAACTTTCCAATTTTTGGTTGGAATACTATACGTACTTGATTTATTATTTGAATAAGAAGTATATATACTTAAACCAATAAGTTTTGTTTGCTTGGTGCTTTCTGCGGTGTTCTTGAACGATCAGCCCCATCTCGTTCCAAGCCATTCATTTTATTACCAAAAAAATTTAACAAATCTTAGGTACGTCTAGTACCAAGCACACATACAAACATCTTTCTATTCTATTCTTAATTCCTCTTTTAAAAATGCAGTAAATAATGATAAAATAAGACATATAAAATTCGGAAGAATGTGTTTATTTTAGTTATAAAACCACAACATTCTAGTTTTAGAACGCAAGAACAATAAAACCATGCGCTTTATTTTTAGCTCCCACCTTTTGTTTCCCTACATTACAATAAACGTTTCTCCTTCAGTTGGCTAGGTATTTTAATACGAAAAGCAAGATAGGAATGCTTGAAGTTCAATCAACACCATTAACAATATTAATTTATATTCGTATTGCAATTAATTTGAGCCAATTCTAAAATTCAGTCATGGGTTCATTGTGCAGCAAATTGGTGTACACAAATTAACTTCTTTCGTAAAATATACGTAATTTTACTAAAACAATTTCAGGATATAAATATTAAATGTAGCAATCGCATAAACAAATGCTTCACATAAACATTGAACTTCAGCAATATTAGGTTAAACCTCCCCGTTTAGACAACATTAATTTTTGATTCGCCCAAAATAATAAAACAAAGTAAATGTATCATAAATTGACAGACAAATACACGTGTAGGTGTTTAGTATAATTAAAATAAAGCAATGTAGTGATATAACAAAATATAGTGTTCGAATAACATATGTTCTGATAATTTTTAATAATTTTTAGCTGAATTACAATGCAGAATAATAAAGATTTATGTTTATAAAGGATACGTTTTCATACTTTACTACCACTCGACTTAGAATTTAATTATGTGCATATTAACTATTTACATATTTTAATACTTTAATTCAATATGCATTACAACAAAAATCACTTAAATTGAGTAAGGACGTTATTTTAATAAAAGCAAATTATACTATCCTTCCACAAACTGTACACTCTGTGTAACTGCTTCGGATTACAAAAAACAAACTGAATTAAGTCCCTACATATAAATGTATGCTGTCCCTGCCTGCAATTAGCAATTTTTCAGCGCCATTTGATGGCTATGGCACAAACGTTACTGACACAAGGTGCTGTGCCTGCCTGCGTCATTTTTTCAGCGCGATCTAACGATAACGACACAAAAGCAACGCGACGGCGGAAAGCTTGCTTACCGGCGCGTAACAGTAAAGTTAAACAATTTTTCTTATTTAATTAGAATAAGACCACTTATGGAGTAAGCTAAAAAATAGTTAATAATATATACACGTAGATCTATATATCTGTAACGCCCTGAAGTTAGTTGCAGTCACCTACGCCATCTAGCGTGAGACCAGCACACTAATGACAGTTTTCTGTAAACAAATCCCCATGTACAGAATTATAGATTAATGTAGAATGTATAATTTAATAACAAATACTGTTGTTATATTGAAGCGCAAATGAGAGACTTAAAAAGAGTCGATAAACAAGGACTTCGTAAACCGAATCTTGACTAAATTCATAATTAAAAAACAAATAGTATAAATACATAAATTATTACGCATTCTTATGTTATATGTGCACATGGTGCCCACAAATTAAGTCTAGTATAAAATATATTTCCAATTTAGAACTCATACAATTTCTTTTTCGTAAAACCAGGTATATAACTGTTGTATTGTTAAATATTTATTATTCGTCACAGAGATAAGCTGACAAACAACAGTTTTACATAAATGTAGGGTTAATGACACCACTTACTTGAATTTGTTATTTACTTTGTAATAGTACATGTGTGCCCGCGGATAGGTGATACAAGAGGAAAAACTTTTTTATTACTGATTTCTCAGAACATTTTATTCGTGATAAAAGTTCCTGCATCCTCACAAACTAAAGATGCACTGGTCAACATTTAAATATCTTCTTTCGTATACGGGGGAGGTTCAAAAATATGAAAATGGTTCAAAAATAAAGTACCCTTATTTTACAAAATAGACAAAACTGTTATTTGAAGAAGTTTCTTAGAATTGGAAGTAGGTGTCAAATATAAAGTTACAACTACCTGCTCAAAAAAAAATTCACCGATTTCTCCATTTTTTCTTACCACCTTGTGTATTACCAAATGAGATACTTCAACGTTAACTTATCGACAGATACGATAAAGGTGTACTGTACAACTTGAGTTCCCCTCATTTAGCAACTAGGATATTACATTATTCAAAATTAGTATAAAAAATCGCATTTTTGTCTCAAAAATTTAATTTTTAATAAAAATGTTATATATTTCCAATTAACATTGTTGTGTATTTTGAAAAATTAGGTGTGCTTTATTCTTGGACCATTTTCATATTTTTGAACCTCCCCCGTATACAAAAGAAGGTATTTAAATTTTGGTAAGTGCATTTTTAGTTTATGAGGAAGCAGAACTTTTATCAAGAATAACATTTTCTGAGAAATCAATACTAAAAAAGTTTTTCCTCTTGTATCACCTATCCGTGGACACGCTGTATATTATTATAATTTTAATGAGAATGTACAGTCGTGTTCAAAAATGTGTCGTACAGAGGCAGTAATAAGTTAAGTAAAAAAAGTCGAGTTTCGTCTCGGACGTGGTTGACACGTTGAGTTGCCGTGCTCTTCTATCCCTTCCCTTGCAGAAGAGTTTCGCCTCTGGCGTGGTTAACACGTTGAGTTACCGCGGTCTTTTTGCTTTTTCCTCCTGATGAAGCCCCTTACGAAAGTGGGCGAAACGTTGAGTTCTTAGACCTAATAATGACACTGTCCAATCCCGGAAGTCGTTTTTTACGCAATGACAATGGCCGTGAAAGCCTCCGAAATCATCACAGTAATAGGTTTATTAGTAGTTGTATTTTTACTCGACAAAGGCTCACACTCTATCATTAACTAGGTAGACCAAGATGTATACGTACTTTCAAAATATTTGTATATACAATACTTTTTGAACTTTGTGTAATGAATTCCTATTCGCAAAGTACAAATGCTGTACAACACTTTAATGAACACGACTATACGTCATTAAATGAGTGACATATTTGCAATTAGACACGACTTTGTGCACTGTAACTCAAAAATATTCAGTGAAATGATACTATTATTAAACATACATTTCTCAAACCTGTTCTATGTTGGGCAATTTATTTTTTCCGTTAAATAACAAATGCATGAAACTAAGTTTGTGGAACATGTACCTAATAACTCATTTGTAATCATCTGGTATCTTTCCACGTTTATTTATTCATTTCTCGATCTTCTTCATATATTTGTACTCTATAGAAAAACATAAATAATTGCAATAGATGGAAAGACATTTAAGCATTTTTTTTATTGAAATAGAAACGCTATATGGCCGAGTTGTAATGGATGCTCATGGACCGTTCACCAATCACATGTGCAATAAAACGCTAGATGGCGTAAGCTACTAAACACGTGTGTCAACACATAATTGCTTACTAAATTTATGCTGTGTAGTAAAGTATAATATACAAGTTGGACATACAGAGTAAGACGAGTTTTTCAACTTATTTAATTACTTTTTATGTATATTTTACGGGAAAATATTTTAGGGGCTTATACATTCTTGGCAACTGTTTATGGTTTTTCTAAAGCAAGTTACTGTAGTATATAATACGTTCGTTCTAACAAAAAAAAACAAATAGAGGTACATGCTTGGTCAATATAAATGCCGATGACATGTTAGGATTTTACAATTTTCCAACAACATAGACAATTCTGGTTAACTTCATACTTACTAAGATATCTTTCCCATTGGGCATGGTTTTCAAACCGATGCCTCCCCTGAACCTTGTAGGAAATAGGCGAAGGCAAGGTGTCAAAAGTGACGGTTTTTGGAGATGGGGTGCGCACGCGTATTTTGGTCGTCATGTTGCACAAACTTCCACTGAGAGACAGCGACTGTACTTAAATTTTCGCGATAAATCACGATCGACGTTCAATCGAAGACGAATCGAAAAGGCGACTGCTCTTCAGTTGGGGGCTCTGAGTGCGATCTTCCTCATAGCATGCAAACGCGCACATTCATAGAAGTGGAACGGGCGGCAATTAAGTCAATTAATCGAGGGACACAAAAACCAACAAAAGACAATAAGAGTATCGGAGTATCCCGGTTATGACTAACGTAGAGTCCCGTGTTTTGGCAACTTTCGATCCCTACACCCACTAAAAATAGATACTTGCAGAATCGCGACTCCACCTTGCATTACGTAACGTCAACAACTCGTCAATCATTCCCCAAGTCCTTTTTGCAATTTTTCTGGACGACAAGCGTGGTTGCTATGGCAAAATAATATTTCCCCCCGCACTCTTTCTGCAGGACGTTTACAATTGTTCTTAATTGTTCAGTTTCAGCGAAGCTTAAATTTTGTCCAAGCAACGCCGATAGGTGTCCACTGTCCAGGTTTAAATTTAAACCGAGCAGGCCAAAATATCGAAACAAAATCTATGGTATACCGGAACAATTCCACCGGAAATAGAGGCACGAGACGTGCGTCTGTTCTTTTGAACGGGCGCCAATTTTAATTTCGTCGTGTGTAAACAAAGACGAAGTGCACGTTAACGAATAACATTTGACAATTAAAATAATCAAGACGAAGAGGACGCAGACAAAGGTAGAGCCGCGAAACGCACTTTTCGACTGCGAAGGTTCCGGCGGACCTATTTCACGTATCAAGGACTCGCGCCCACAGGATTATCCAAATTCGAACAACTCGGCAATAAATGAAGCCGTACTAATTACCAGGACTTGACGATTTAATTGTTCGTTAAAACTGCCTGCACGCGAGCCTTTTTGTTGGTTTTCCAGCCACTTGTTTGGCAGGACAAGTGCATGAAAGCATACATAATGCGCGATTTGCAAAGAAATTTAAGGTGGAAACCCACGTGAAAAATCACCAGGACAACTTTTACACACGACGACCGATTTTACCTTTAAGACAGCCTACAGGTGTAAAATGTCTTACATAATTTTCTAGCGTGCTCAAAATAGAAACTTGCTGTTCTATAGGAAAAACAGCGCACATGTACAGCCTCTTAACTGTAATTCTAAATACCTATGCAATAAGAATGCTTTAGAATCAAATATTTGTATAAAATTTCAGTAACTTAAAGCATTCTTTTAATTTTAATTCAATAATCTAAACTTACTATATAATTCAGTCATCACAAACTAATATCTAAAGCATACATAAGGTCGTCCCTTAGTTTAAAAAAATACATAAAAAATAATAACACATATTGTATCTACAAAACGGTACGGCATTTACAAAGGAGCTGTAAACATGATCTAAATAAACATATGGCCAATTATGACATAACGCAACAAGTATTATTCACGCGACTAGAGATAAAAGTAGATATATCTATTGCTTCATGTTTACACCAAAATGTAAAATTTATGTGATGTGTACGTCAGCGTAAATGTTCACTTTTTGAGTTTTTAAGGTGCTCTTTATGTAATAGCTGACAATAAAATTCAAATACTAGACATATGTCAACAGTTCCTACATGATTGCGAACAGTACATTTAATTACCTAAGCAATTGCAGAAGCAATAAACCAGGGGCGGGCTTAGGAATTTATCTAGGTGTGAGATGGCGCCGGAATGAACGTTAGGATGGCTAATATTTTCGTTAGGAAAAAATATCACTTTTTATGTGTAAAAACTGTCAATTCTAACAAAATAAATAAATTATCAGATTGATGTTTTATTATAAAAACCTGCCTTTTATTAATTTTGTTTGTTAAACATCGTACATTTTAGTCCACAACTTTAACGATGTTTTATATTTAAATTTAAAATTAGCAGTACAAAATAAGTCTTCATTGTAGGTAATGGTTAAAGACCCGGAAGTTGAGGCAAAGTGCCTGAAATGCTTATTTTGGTGGCTTTTTGAAGTACGCCTCTTTGATTCTATTTTTAAAGAAATAAAGAACGGTGCCAAAAGACCTCCTGAAAGTACTTAGTTCGATGGGTTTTCCTATAAATGCAATTTCCGAGTAAATGCCGACGGAAATTCCTGTCTTGGATTGTAGTCAAACCTTGACAAGCGCTGAACCCATCCTTGAAGGTCACAGTACCTACCTGTAGGGAAGTAATAAACCATTCATTAGAGGGATTACATCACTCACCGGTATTATTAATCAGAAGAGTTGGAAAAACTCACATTTGCAATATGTTTTTACCCCTAATATTGGAGTTTAGTTTCAGTTTGATTTTGAACTTTGCAGTGATCGCGGTATCAGTTCTTGTATAATCGTATTTCGTGCACATTTAAGAATGCTGAAAGTACGCATATTACATAAAAATGTTTAAAATAAATGCCTATATTTATTGCCTATTTTGTATCTTTATATTGCCTGAATGCCTGTCTATTTAAAAAATATTTAGTGCCTGAACTTCCAGCTTTGGTCCATAGCTTTGACAATATTTTTTACATCAACTATCACTTAAAAGAAGGAATATCCTTCCGGATATTTAAATGTTAATTAATAACATCGAGCTTCTGGCTATACTTGTTAAAAAAAACATCGATCTTCAGGAAATGCAGGTTTTATATGTTTAGGGACAGAATCAGTTTTCGTATTTGGCGCAAATGTGGTAATGAAAATATTTTTTGTACAACTTTTAAATTTGCGTTATATTCTTAATAGCCTATCTTTCTTTCCGATAATTCCTTTATTATTATATTACAATGCTTCTTGCGCCCCATGGCCTTCCGTTCGTTATATTAATAAATTCATTAATTTTTACTTTTCTCGTCTAAAACACGAAGGTAGTAGTGTACTCGTGAAAAAATCAGCTCCCGAGATTTCTTCAGACTTTCACGTTTCAGGGTCCCTAGATGATGAAAAGCATGTTTTTTATTTGCTTTAACTGAAGAAAAAAATAAAAGTAATACTTTACACATAGCCCATACCATTAACAAAAATTGGACCCATCAGATATAGGGTGAACATCACAAATGGGACAGAAATCTATAGCGTATTTATGACGCAGCCAGAAGCGAATATAGTACGCACCCGGTCGTGACACAGCAGTTCAAGCCACGAACATGTCGAAATGCGTCTGCGAGCTTGAATTCGCATCCCAACCGTTTCCCTAGGCGCTGAAATCGCGCTGAGTTCGAATCCCATCGGCTGCATCTTTTTTATTTGCAAATTGACGTAATTCGCATTACCAAGTATTCCGTTTTATTGTTTCAGAACGTTAAGATATTTTGACGCCCCTATGGTGCGCTCTTGCGAGGGAAGTTTCGTGTAAACCCCTTTAAAAAATTGATGTTCTTGACATACTACTAGAACAGCAGCGTTCATCTGTTTACTAGTAATAATTGTAAGGTTAGTGTTTGTTTTTAGCACATTATCATCTAGTATTTGGGAATTTCAATCATACCTTTTAGCCGTCCAAATGTCAATTCTCAGGTATAATTTCTTCCGGTGTCTCTACGATCATGTTTCTTAAACAATTGCCTGAGTTTAATTGTGTGTCGTCAATAATATTAATATGTTCATGTTTTGCACAGCTTGGATGAAAAACTGCATTGCACAATAGACATTTTAAACTAACTTTTACTTCTTCCTCTTATTATAGGCCAGTGGTCTGTTACAAACACTAACTTAAGGGCACAATTCGTTAAAAGCCCCTAACCACACCGCTAAATACGCATTTTGACAACTAAGCTGCCATCTTCAGTAGCTTTATAGAGCAAATAACACGACAACATTGGCCGAAGATATGCTCTTCACCAAATCACCAGTCAAAGTCAACACTCCCGCATATCCTAACGCTATTTATACTGTCTGACCCGGAGGGCGTGCTCTAGGCGACCAATCAGGTGTCAACTTCCATAGAGCGTAAAAATCAGAGCTTCAACAATAAAGCTAAATGCTTTTGAATCAAAATAATAAACTTTTGAACAAAGATGGAAGACCCATCCCCCACTCTGATTTTGTTTTAATTTTGTTATTTCTCCGGTTTACACTAATTTTGCAATAATACCTAAAATTAACTTAACCGTAAGTCAGTTATATCAATGGAAATAAATTAAGTTTTATATAATCGCTGCAAATTTTGCGGAGGCGCTGGCGCTGCGTATCATGTCTTTCTATTTGCCTTTTTCTTTTATTAGGACTTTACTTCGCATGCAACCCTTAATAATTAAAAAACAAAACTTCTAATTTAAATTGTTTCTAAGTTCAATCATATTCAGCAACAAGGAGAAATATGGGAAATTTAATATAATTTCATTGGTTACTACATGTAATTTACTTCTGTATTTCTCGTTTTTCTTATCTCTCGAGTCAATAATGGTTGATTTTTATTTTCAAATCTCGTTTTGTGTTGTGTTTGGGGAATGCAAGTGTTTAAATTATTATTTTTAAGGTGCTTATTTGTTATTTCTTTAAACGAAGCATCTTAAATGAGGCTAAAATTGTTTTTATGTTTTAACTCACATATAACAGAATAATATATGAAATAAGATATCAGAAGAAAGCTGTATCGAAGGGGTTTTCAAAAATAGAGATACCTATACAGAATGTTCCGTTTAAAAAAATCGAAATTATGAAATTTGGTAATTTTGAGCACACTGTATAGCATCAATGCTCAGAGGCACTATTGCTCACTCATAAGGTAATTCACAAAAAACATAATTTTCTGGTAACGTTTTTTCTATTCAATTCTTTTTGTTACATACACCAGCCGTCTGAAATATTTTTTTTTTAATAAAATCGTTATCTTCAAAACCGTTAACTTTAGAGCCATACATATTTGTATTATAACTAACTATAGGTCATTCTATAAAAAAAGAGTAAGTTTGGTTCGCCACATTTTTGTGAGCCACCATGTACAATAAAAACATTTTTGTTCTATGGCATCAGAAAGCTATCAATTTCGGCAGCGTTTAGTTTTTATGTTAGTAACTTTTACTTTTCGCCAATAATAGCCATAGCAACAAAAACTAACAACGATTTTCAACTTTTCCCGATTTCCTCGATTAAAGTGTTATTTTATAATTAGAAAAACCCTTCCAAAGCAGTACAATAATAGTATATTATGATACTAGTGTATAAGCACGTGCGGCGAGTTTAAGAGAACGACGCGCTAGCGGAGTGCTTTTAACGTCGGTAGTGCTTTAATAGCCCTTATACACGTATATCATACGCTATTTTTTCTACGATCGTAACAGAAATATAAAAACTTAGTTGGGTGACACCTTTTCCGTCATATTGTGTTAGATAGTGTAGGTTACGTTGACATTAAAATTTACGGCAAAGCGTGTTTTAATAAATTATTAAAACACGCCTCCAACGGCAACGTGCGAATAAGACGTATTTCGGGCGCTAATATTAAGAGTGCTATAAACGTCGCTTTTGACACTAGAAACAGTGCAAAAAATTGTTATTTTGACACGATCGTAGAAAAAAAATTGTATGTAACTTTAGACTCGCCTTACTTGTGTGCCCCGCTCGGTTGGCCATAAACTGCGACTCTTCCAAAAAGTCCTTAATTTCCGACTTGTGGCATAAATAGCTATTACATAAAATGCACCATGTTAGTACCTACGACTTTTATATAATCACATTTTATGTAACTCATTTAGAAATATCTTCCACCCCTGCATCGTTGCTGGACCCTGCATATATAGGGTACAACTGAAATGCTTGGCCATATTTCAATGGCGGATTTTACGTCACAAATTGACAAAAAGTTCATATAACATAGGTTTAATTCTCAACCATTCATACCGAGATACATATTAGAGGGAGGTTAAAATATAATTTTAATCATTTTACTGAAAACTGGGAAAAGATATTCAAATGAAAATAGACAGATCTTTTCTACCACTGCAAGATTTATTTATGATCCGGTTTTATTTTTATGCATGGATCTAAGGGATTGAAATTAGCAACCCATACTCTATTTTATTTTTGGTAGAAAAACTATTGGTTTTTCGAAAAAACTACAAAAAGCTAAACAGTTTTTAAGGTTAAACAGGCTATCCAATATACTTTTTAACCACATTCTTGTCTGTTAAAAAGTTCTAATAAAAACATTTACACGGGTTGTTAATTTTAATACGTAAAAATTTCAAACCATTTCAAACCTTCCAATGGTAGAAAAGATTTTCCAATTTGAATTTGAATATTATTTTCCAATTTGAAGTAAAAGTACAAAAACCTAATTTAAACTCTAATATCTCTAATAGCTCGAATATCTCCGTAAGGGTGGAGAATTAAACTTAGGCTGTATGAACTTTTTTGGTAAATTTTTGAGGTAATATCCGCCATGAGATAGGGGCAAGTATTTCAGTTACCCCCTGTACCGTATTTGCTAACTATTAATACAAAAAATGAAAATATTGTTTTTAGGGTTGCTTTTTGTTTTCTATAAACATCCTGTATTTCCTATTGAAGAAAACTTCTTTTTACTCAAAAATCTCGGGGTTTGTATAAATTGAAATCTGGTCACCCCAAGTATAAATCGGGGTTTATTAGTTTATCTCGAAAAAGGAGTAAACACGATTTAAGGTTTCAACTGAAGTTTATCATGGCGAAAAATAAAATTTCTGAATATTTACTACATTACATTTCCTTTTTTCAAATTTTAATTTACACCAAGCAATAATTTTCAGGATTTTAATTGATCACACAATTTTACAGTCGGCATACAGCATAATGCAAATGCACTTAAACTAGGTACATAAACTACAAGATAATTTGAATAGTTACAAAAATTTTAAACCACATGAACTTATCTCCTACTTAACTAAACAAACAAAATTAACACTACTTGATGTAATCACCTTAACCTACATTTTAACAATAAATGAATTTTCACCTTCAGCGCCACTATCTGCTTCGTTATACGCCAAAACTGGTTCATCACACGTGAATACTGTTTTCAAAATACTCACAACCTTTTCTTGAATAGCTTCAACATTTTCGCACGGGGTATAATCATCATCAGTGGACCTTGAAATTGTCACGATCGTAGGTGGACCGGGCAGGACATCCAAGAAATTCCTGAAACTCTCATACATGGTCTCCAGCTCTTCGTCTGTAGAAACGTGATGAGGCAACTCGGTGTTATCACATGTCAAACCGGCATCATGAATCAGGTCCCAGTCTATATCTCCGTCGTGATAATATTCCATCACAGCATCTTTAATGGCAGTTACCTTGAAGTAAGCGTCGGAAGGGTTCTCTGGACATGGGGGCATCTCCCTGTGCTCCTCCAAATATTTGAAAAGCGATTCAAGTTCGTGGATTTGGGTTTCTCGTTTCGCAACAGTTTCAAGAACATCTGAGATTTTATTACTTTTGGCAGGAACAAAATCATAGAGAATTTTCAGTTTAGAGTAAAGCGATGCCAGTGAGTAAAGGCTTCTAAAGGGGTTACTGGTACTAAAGAAATCTAAATCTATGTCCAGAATGTACGGGGATGGAAATTTCGAAAGCACATTGCGGATATCTGTGAAATTATCCGATTCTCCTTGCACTTTTTTGCCTAAAGTTAATACAGTAAGGGCTGCTTTTCGGGTATTTTCCAAGTCTTCTGGTGCGGCGAACAGACATTCCGCTACAAAATAATTCTCTTTACAGTCCAGCCTGATCGATCCTTTAGTTTTGTGTTTTCCTATAACAAAAGTCTGTTCCCCGTCGTCCATTTGGCAGGCCCAGGGCGGTTTAATCCACACGAGATTGTCGAAATGCCCGGCATACACCCCGGGCATCATCCAGTTTTCAATACTCACGGCCTCGTACAGCTTGTGCTTGTTGTAAACGGTTTCTGCGGGCATGTCCTTCGGAATTAGCATGTCTGGATGGGAATCCAAGTGAATGAAGGTCATGTTTTCCAAAGGAAGGTGCTTAGATCCAATATTGCGGTATATAAATGGTAACACTTCGTTGTGGAACTCAACTATGTAAATCGGAATTTTTGGGTGTCGTCTGAGTCCAGACGAACCTTTCGACGAGCCAGCATCACCTGTTGACGAAAAAAGCACTGAATATTCACTGTCACTACACCTGTTGCTACTCATTTTCGTCGATTACAAACGAACACCACTCAATTCATACACTCCAATAGTCGACCACGAAAAATGTAAAATACTGGGGCCATTTGCAAAAGAAAATCTGAAAAACAGTAGGGTTTTTATGCAAAATTCTTACCACTCATCATTTTGGATTGCTACACCTAATCTACCCTTAAATGCGAAAGCACAAGCACAAAACTACACGCGAACACCGACGACAAACTGCATTAAGAATAATGTGTTATATGGCAAATCTGCACGGTCGTCGACTGATCGTTGTAAATCTCTCACTTGCATTCTATCCTCAGTGAAGTAATACTGACGTCACATCCACATATGCGATTTCCTAAGGAAATCTTGTCGCAACTAAGACAACAGTCGTCACCGGAAAAGAGATATGGCCACAGGATGATCAAAACTATTCGTATGATACGAAACCGCTATCAGTTTTTAGAAAATAGCCAAAAATCGCGTCCTACGCAAAATGCCACCTTTTTACAATCTAGTGCGTATGCTTTGGGTTCCCCAACAAGCCTCCGAGCGCAGAAAGTGAATTTGGGAGTTGGTGTTCGTATATTAATAAATATTCTTATTTTTTGAGTTATTTATATCGAGCAATCAAATTATACAAAACAGTTTTTCCAGTTTTAATCGTGAAATGCTCTTTATAGAAATCATTTACAATTTCAATGTGTTTAAAAATCATAACTCGCAAAAACAACTATAGTATGATCAAAAATTAATCTCATCTAGTATGGCTGTGGAAGTGCAAACCAACGCCTTTAAAATTGGCTTACATACTTATATTTCATTCAAACTGTCAAATTGTGTTATTAAATATTCTTTTTATCCATCTTATTGAAATAACTGAATTTGCACGTAAAAGTAATGTAATTGTTCAACAATTAAGCTTCTTGCGCCAGGCGAATAGATACTTCATCTTAAATCTAACCTAAAAAAATATATTGGAGCCAGTTTCAAAGGCAGCAATTTGTTCTGTCATAGCCATACTAGATGAGATTAATTTTGGATCATACTTTATTTTAAAGCCATTTTTATGCACTAAAAGTATAGATCTATGAGCAAAATACAATCTATAAAATCCGATACTATCTGTTCGAAAAATTAAGCTTTTCTCAAAAACCTGCTAATATTTTAAAAACATTCTGAATAAAAAATTAGAGTCCGTCAGATAATGACAGTTAACAACTAAAATATGTCAAACCAAATGTTCCAAAAAAATGTACAAACTAATTTCTGCTAAAATGTCCGTACATGCAAAGATGAGAGTGGTCAAAATTGCTAATCTTAGACAAGTGGTCGACTTCTAAAGCTGGTCAACTAACCTGGTTTCACTGCAATAAGTCCCATTTTATGCACACAATTAAATTCGTTAACAAAGGAAATAAAGAGTAATCGGTTAGAAAATTAGTGCAACGTAAGGATTCAACGTCAATGGTCAAAAACGTCAAATCAGTGTTTGCATGCAACATTAGAACATTAAATTCACTTAAATCCCAAATGTCACTGATCACGTGGTCTTTAATCATTTATGATGTGTGTATATTCTGGTGGTTTTAAAATAAGGACTAAATGAAAACACATATCATGCTGCATAGAAAATCGAACAACGGAATGAGAAATCAGTGGTAATTTTGACAGAGCAAATCAAGGCAAGGATATTGAGAAAAAGGCATCATTTTCAAATATTAGGTCATAATAATGAAGTTATTTTAATAGGGAATAGACACAAATACTTATTTCTTGAGTTTTTAATGTACAGAAGCAATAAATATTCAAATTTCTACCTCTATGATTTCACAACTAATTCTATAATTATCTACCAAGTTCCGCTGAATTGAAAAGTAATATGCACATATTTTCTTAAAAGTATACCGTATTTGTAAATATCTCCCTACCTGTATAATGGCTACTTAGTACAGGTGATAAAACTGGCCCGTACACTACGAGAACCTCGGTATTAGTGAAGCTAAGTAGTTAACTGGGTAATATTACACAGAATTTTTATAACAAAAACGATGCTCACCAAGCCATATGTTTATTTAGTGTTAATATTTTCGTAATAAATTTAACAACATTGAACTAAACGACATATAGTATTCAAGCAACTAGAAAGTCATATACTACAGTACAATGGCGGACAATAAATTTAAGTCGGCCTGTCATTCGCTTGGCATTGTTTATGTTGGTTGCACTGTAAGTCTATGTCAAATTCGAGGTTAGCAGATTAAGTATTGCGTCAGTTTTGACACAGACTGACGCAAAACAAGCGAATTATAGTCTGTTCATCTGACATCTGCGCTGTCAGATTGACATTCTGTTGGTGGTAAAAAAAATTCCTGTTGCTCTTTCTGTTGGTGGTAAAAAAAATTCCTGTTGCTCTTAAGTTTATTAACTTGGCTGCATTGCACTTGTGATTTTTAATTTTTTTTCAAAAATTTTGGTTCATACAAATGTCATATTTCATGTAGCATTAAATGATAAAACTTAAATGACTGAAATGGAGGGTAAACGTACAAAGGCTTTATTAACTGCTCGCGAAAAACAAGCTGTTATAAATTATTACAATGAACAAAAAGGTTTTTTCCATATTTTACTAAAACTGAAATTGAAGAAGAGCTGCCACAAGCTTTTTGGTAATATGTGGTTTTACCAATAATAGTATATTACTAGTGAGTCACCCGAACTACGTTTCGGTTCGCAACATTAAGAGAGATTCATTAATATAAATTTAAAAAAAAAAGGTGCATCGGCGGGATCGAACCCGGGCCACCCGGATGATAGGCCAGCACTCTACCGCAGGACCGGTCCCTCTAGTTTGAATAATGCGCGCACCCGAGCTAATAGTACACGGCGATAGGCGCTCCGCTCTGCTGCCTAGAGGAGTTAATTAAATTAGAACTTTTCGCACTTTTTTTGAAAATAAAAACCAGCCTACGATCTAAGTCTAAAAATTAGCAAACTTTTAAGCCATCGTACAACTTAATCGGTCCAGTATCTTCGGAGGAGATAGCGAACAAACATACATATGTACACGCAAACAAACACGCAAACATACAAAGAGAGCACCGATTTTATGTTATAAGAGATGTTATTAGGAGCAAAAGTTATATTTTATGTGGCGAGGCTGGACGGGTTATCTGCCGAGCTTGCCGAGCCACATAAAGATACTTTTGCTCCGAAAAACATATAGTATTTTTTCTTCAAACGTTTTTACATATAACAAATTATTTACAACTTTGTGAAGAAAATTCGAAGAAAATTACTTGATCTCATCAGCGGCAGATAATAACTTTATCTGCCGCTGACGAGCGGCAGATAAAGTCGTCGGCGGCAGACAATAACTTTATCTGCCGCTCGTCAGCGGCAGATACTATTATCTGCCGCTTGGCAATAAAGTGACAGATTAGCATCATCAATCCAGCAGTATAATGCCATATTTTACTGCCGTTTGAAGAAAATAGTAGATTATGTTATTAGGAGTAAAAGTGATACTTTATGTGGCGAAGCTGAAGTTTATTTAGCCGAACGTCAGTGAGGCAAATAATTCAGCTAAGCCACATAAAGTCACTTTTACTCCGAATAACATATACTATTTTATCCGCAAACGTATTCAGGTAAATTTGATTAATATAAATTTTAAAAAAAGGATGCATCGGCCGGGAATCGAACCCAGGCCACCCGCGTGACAGGCGAGCACTGTACCCCTGCGCCAACCTCTGTTGTTCAAATAACGCGCTACTGTACTGATATATGAACATACTGAATCACCCGAGCTAATAGCACACGGCCACAGCAGCTGTCACACCATAACCCACGGCGACAGATGCTCGATCCGCTGCTTAAAGGTTTATTTAAATTAAAACTTTTTTGTACTCTTTTTGAAAATAAAAACCGGCCTACGATGTAAGTCTAAAAATTTGCAAAATTTTAAGCCATCATACCATTTAATCGGTCCAGTATCTTCGGAGGAGATAGCGAACAAACATAGAAAGAAAGAAAGAGAGCAACGATTTTGTGTGCTTAGGCAGATAAAGTAAGCAAAAGTCGCTATTTTATCTGCTTAGGCATATAAAGTGACACTTTTATCTTGTCAATAAAGACACATAAGTTGTCACTTTTGTGAGGTTTACGGATAAAAGCTATTCATATTTAATTTAACTTAAGGTATTTTAGATTAGTCAATCTCAGGTTCGTACTATTATTGATAATTATGAAAAGGGTTTGCCAACAACGAGTACGAATAAAGGTGGTATAAAACACAAAATCAAATCGACGATTTTTTATGGAATTTTTAAAAAAATGAAATTGCAACAAAATTCATTCCTTTCATGAAAAAAATCAGCATTTTACAATAATAATAATTTAAGATGCAAGTAACGTTATCAAGCTTTTTACATTACGAGAGAATAGTTTGAATGAACGAGCGATGTTAGGAGCGAGTTCTTTAAAATTCTCGAGTAATGTAGAAAGCAGATAACGTTACGTATATCGTAACGGTTTATTTTATCCTAAAATACTAATCTTTTTAAAAAATAGGAAAAATGGTTATTAATGACAAAACTCAATACTGTACTGTTGGTAGCACTGTCAGGTTATGTTAAATTTGAAATTTTCAGGTTAAGTTTTGCGTCAGTTTGTGTCAAATAACAAAGAAAACCTAACCTACTAACATCGAATTTGACATAGACTGACAATACACTTCAGTGCTGTCAACAAGTGATTAAATGCTAATAAAGTATCGTTATGTTATTATTCTTAACAACACTAGTGCTCTTAAATGCATCTTAACGCAACTCGTTGCTAAGGAGTTATTGACACAATAACATAATAGGATAAAATAAAAGATTTATACAACTACGCTGTGAATCACTTCGAATATACTGATTGCAAGACAACTTTATATAAAATTATCAAATCCATGGGATTTCGCTATAAAAATGCGCCAATAAAAAAATATTATGTAAAAGCTCGCATGTTCAAGTGGCGAGAGAGACATTTTTACGGAAATATATTGAGTATATGCAGGCATCTGAAGAAATTGTATTTGTTTTCATTGATGAAACCTGGATATACCAAAACGGTTCCCAGATTCGAACTTGGACACATGATGATGAAAAAGCTCATCCAAAACGCATTAAAAGTGAAGGGCGACGATTTACCGTGTTGCATGCAGGTTGCAAATAAGGTTTTTTAGAAGGTTGTAGCTTGCTTTTGGATACAAATATAGAACATCGTGACTACCATCATACAATGAATGGTCAAGTATTTAAAAAATGGGTTCAAGAGCAACTTATTCCAGGTATGGATCAATTAGAAAAACAAATTATTGTGATAATGGACAACGCCTCATATCATACAGTAAAACTAGAGAAACCTCCAAATTCTAATTCTTCAAAACAGTCTTACAAAGACTGGTCGATACAACATAAGTGCAGTTTGGTGACAATATGCTTAAAAACAATTGTGGGACATAATTAAGCGTTTAATTAATTATACTAAAACGACTTATGTTATTGATGAGTTATTAAAATTACATGGATATGAAGTCTTAAGAGTTCCTGCGTATCACTGTCAATATAATGCCACAGAACTGGTATGGAGATTTACTAAAAATTATTGTAATAAGAATATCTTAAAAAACAGAAACAGTATCAGATCTAAAAGGATGTACGCGAACCAAAAGTGTGTGGATGGAAGGTTTATCCAAATTCACAGATGAAATGTGGAATAACAGTGTTACTCACTGTGAAAAATAAATTTTACAAGATTGAAAAAATATATGGGAGATTTGTCTGTCCAGAGTGTTCCACCTCTTGTTATTTCCTTAACAGAAGAATAATTCAGATTTACCAATATCTGATTCTGAATAAAATAATTTTTGTTATATTGTTTGTTTACTAATGTATTTATATTAGAATATTAAACTATATTTTTAAATAGATAAGTTTAAAAACTTACGTTAATTACATTAATCTGATTTTTATCAATAATTGATTTTACTTTAAGTACATATTTCTGATAATTAAAAAGAAACCACTTCATAATTCAATTATTGTAAACCTCACAGATATCGTACCTAACCTCAATGAGTTTTCCTTGACACTAGAACTAATTTAGCTGTACAGTCTCAAGGCAAGTTTTTTTCTTCAGGTACACCCAATGATTTTTTTTAAATTTTGACAGCGCCGATCTCAGATGAACAGACTATACTAGCCTAACCCACAAATAAACTGAAATGTCATATGAAATTAAATTAAAATGTCAACTGACAGTGACATTTGTTTACTGTAGCTTGAAATAATTTAAGACATGTCTTACACTTACAATCCAAAAACCTCCCGGGACTGAAAGGCCTTTTAATCATAAGTCAGAGGCATTTTCATATTTGATGGAGAAAATAAAACACTGTTGAATGTCGCAAAACCAACTTGTCAGTGTCAACAAGTGTTAATTTTCTCATAAACGTTGCAAATAGGAATAATGATTGTAATCACATATGAAAATGCCTCTACTTATAAAAACCTGTTGTAGAACATAATAGCTATTTATGACACGAGTACATAATGGCTTACTTTAGTGGGCGCGCGCCTATTTAACTGTTAGAGCGACCATTAGGATGCGGGCACGTATAAAGAGACAAACTCACTAAACAGCGTTATGTACGTGTACCATACAAAGTTTTATGTTCGACTGCTAAAATCGAAAAATCTAGTTTAAAATTTGACGTCTGTTCTGTTACAAAAAAAATAATACATTAGAATGCCTTGATGGATATTGACAGATTTTTCACGATGAACACTTACAATGACAAAGAAATATTCATTACCATAATGATTTATCGCTGATTTTTCATTTACAAACACTGTTCCTTGTTAATGTTCAAAATTGTTTAAATATGGCATGTTATGTGCAAATGTAACATTTACTTGAAAGTGACAGTAAAATATTAATAAAATCATTCCGGTAATAGTATGCAGCTGGGTTACAATATTACTACTTAAGTAATTACTAATACTAATTACACTACATGTCGCACGATAGTGCCACTGGCAAACACATTTCAACTGACTTCTTCACTCCATTGACTATGTAAAAATACACCCATATTTTCTAAAACGCTCAGTAGAACTATTAATAATTAGCAATATTTTTGTGGTATGTATGATATTTTGCTTTCACAGGAAGAAACTATGTATAATCGTCAATTTAGAATTTAAATATCAGCTTTGCCTATTCCATTATTTAAGTATCGCTTTTTATACAGGATATTTCAAATTGCACGGCACTATTTTAGGGCCGTGTTCTCTATATCAAAATAATCACACAGTTCCTAGGGGCATTGGTTCAAAATTGCTTAAGAGAGCACAGTCCTGAGAATGGTATCAGAAAAACACGGAGTTTATTTAATTAAAATAATACAGATACAGCAAATTTTGTATAATTTGGCATATTGACGCGACTTTTTATGCTGAATTAGATAACTTTAAAAAAGTTAGTGTAATGATAATAAGGGATAGCTTATGCAAGGTTGGGAGATAATTTGATGCCTACTGTTTATTTAAGCACCGTCTGTGTAAAGTAAAGGAAACACAGCAAACAATAAACACTGCACCATAAGCTTATTAATTCAACACCAATATGATTTTACCTGTGCATTTAATAGAAAAATATTTTTGACCTCATAATTGTAATAAGTATTATTTAATACTTTCGAAAATATTTGTGTTCTTGTTCAAGCAAGATCATTAGCCCAAAGAAACACGTAAACCGCTCGTATTAAGAAATCAACAAAAAATTTAAATAATCAAGTAGGTTTATTTTTGTATTGTATTGTAACATGCTTTTGTAAATTTGTATGCATTCAACAGTATTCTGCTTGAAAATTCTTTAAACAAAATTTTATTTTGTACACTATTTTGGGCATTTCTTATTATCTAATCAAATTCCATGATTTTTCAAAATTCAACCAATCACGTGTTTTTATAATGGCAAAAAAATCAACATTTTTCCCTTGGGATTTTATCAGTTTCTTTTATCACTTGTATCCATGGCAACCACCAAATATGTTGTTTTAATCAAGCTGTTATTTCAAAAAAGTCATTGTGCATAAGTATAAATGTCATATTCATTGCATGCCGATGCAAAATGACCCGATATTTGAGAAATAGTCCACAAAATGTATTTCGGGCTCATGATTTTGCTCGGAAAATGTCTTTACCAGCAAAGCCATTTGCCCTTAATACCTTATTATTACTGACAACACACGTTTGGATCGATTTGAATGATATTTGGTATGACGCTGCATATTAGTATAATCCACCATATCTGTTACGATTTAGAAAAATCTGGGTGACTGTACCATGTTTACTATAAACTAGTGAAATCTAGTTGTCTACTAACCGATTAAAATAGCTATTTATGCAACAAGTGCTAAAAGTTGACGTTTATGCACGAGACATGAAAATTATGAAACGAAGCCGAAGGCTGAGTTTCATAACATGTCTCGTGCATAAACGACTTTTAGCGCGCGTAGCATACAATATTTTATCTACGACCTTAATTTTCCTGTTATTAATCCATAAATATCGATTTAACAAAGGTTTGCATCTACGACACTTCTAATTTATGTCATAATAAAAACAGTAGGCATGCCGCGCTGGCGAATGTTTGCGAATGACAGTAGTCTCGGTCAGTTACGAAATGTAATTATTAATACTCCACATCTGACTGTATTCATTACATAACGCTTTAATTATTTCAAAAGCACTTTACCTGTAACGCAAGAAGCAACTAGAATAACTTTACAACTTCACATCCAGTTTGAAATTTTAGTTTTATAACCTCACTTCACTTTTAGCACCAGAGCTAAAAGTAAACAGCTGATTTCGTTAACCATGGTAAACTATAAAACGTCCCTTTTAGTGAAACAAGCTAGCGCTAAAAGGCGTACTTTTAGTGGTGGTCGTAGATAAAATTATTTTTCCTACTCACTAATAAAAATTCGGCTTTTGTATAACATTTGGAGGCATAGAAAATGTTAAATGTCATCCACGTAAGAATCGTCGCTATGGAAATACTGCTGGAAACACTTTATGTTCTTCGTTTGGAATCGTGGCACAGAAAATAAAACACTTTCTGTTCATCCTTAAACGCTTTGTGAAACTGACGGTTAATAATCCAAAACAAGTAACGCCCAATCTAGTTGCCATGAATAACCTTGTTTTGTCAAAAATTACTATCAGTTTGACAAAGCTGGAAAAAACGTTTAAGGACGAACAGAAAGTGTTTTACTTTCTGTGCCTTAATTCCAAACGAAGCACATAAAGTAATAGTATATTACATACCGAGGTGGAAAGTGTTTCATTACTGTCGAGAGATTAGGTAGTTTACCGAGACGCGTAGCGTCGAGGTTAACTTTATCTCGAGCAATACGTATGAACGCGAGCAAAAGCTGATTTGATTATACACGTTGAATATTAAAAATTATCATTTTTTGAGAATTGTAAAGTCATGACTTATTCTTTCAAATGCACCACTTCATATTTTTTTACACCGCTCGCCTGTTTTTTAAATTCTTCAAATTTTTATTATTATACCATAGTTGTTAGCAGATAATCTAACATTAATGATTCCAAAGTGGATGATGACCTTTTATACGATGCGGAGGAAGTAGGGAACTGTTTTGCTTATGCTATACAAACAGCGAAGACCAAGATGAAATGGTATCAGGAAGTGAAAACGAAGGTGGAAATGGTAATGAAATCATGGAAAGTGAAGATGAGGACGATGACGACTAATGTTTGATACATTTACATCCAAAAGGAAATGAAAGAGGACACATTTTCGACCCAAGCTATTGTTTCTAATAACATGTTCACGAATCTTTTTTAATCGAAATCGACGGGAGCTAGTGGACGACGATGCTATGTCAAAAGAGACTAAGAAAAATCATCGATTCTGGAAAATTACACCCATGTTAATCAGGTTCGAAAAGGCTGTCTACAAAATGAAAGAGCCCAAAAGGTTTCAGTCGATGAATAGACAATCCCTTTGCACAAAAAGGATGAGGCAACTGGTACACAGTTCCCTCCCGGCAAGAAAGAATACGAAATTCAAAACAAATTGACAAATACTTGTAGCAGATTTTGTATTTCAAAATGAATTTTCCAAATGAAGATACCATTACAATGGTTACTATTTGGAAGAAGCTGATGGAAGTTGTGCATTAGCTACGAGAATGTATCATGAGCGTAACCCAAACTTAAGGCAGCAAAACGCTACGTCACTTCAGACATTGTTGGAATGCTTTAAGGGCACTGGAAAAGTTAATTGTCCGAAAAAAACCAGCATAAACCTTTCTATTCTAAATGAAGAGAATTAACGTTCTTCTATATCTTGAAGAAAATTCACACTGAAGTGTGCGAAATGTTAGTGCCATCAAGAGTTCACTGAATTCAATTATACGAGATCACACTATAGAACTCCTTCGAGCTTTAGGTTGTTACGATTTGCGTTCTTGAATGAAAATGAACTATACGCGGTAGTACGAATAGACTGTACTTTAGTTAGCCGTAAGCAATTTGTATCGTAAATATTTTAAGATAGAATTTCGTAGGCAAAATGGTCATATTAAAGTTACGACAGGCGAGTATTTTATTTAGCCGATCTTTAGAAATGTGCCTTTCCTAGAAGATGGAAATATTCAAACTTCACGGAATGATTAAGGGCAAATTTATGTAAGGTTTACCTCGTAAACCGAAAAATTAGGCAGAACTACGTGCCGACTGGAGCAAATTCCTTTTAGTAGAATTGTAAAACTTTATTAGCGATCATTTGCGAGGTGTCGACCGCTTGGCCAATTTTAGCGTGTGAAACCTTCAAATTTGTCGAATTCATAGAGCTATTATGAATTGTCCCGTCCAAAATTGAGAACGGCTCTGATAGGCTTATTTGGAAATTTAAGAACGCCTACCGAGTTTTCTTGGTCAAACTGGACTTGTACTTAAGTGTTCTTATTAATCTCGCACAAGTAGCTTTAATCTACGTATACAAATGTATTTTAAATAAAAGGATTGTCAGTTACCCCGACTTTAGACGAATTCGCGACAAGATACATGGCACAAATTTTGATAAAATATTGTTTTTTGCCAAGTTATGATGGAAACCTGACTGTTCTCTTCCCCGATAAGTCAATATGCTACGGAAAATCCACTATGGGTACGACAATTCAACTTCCAAAATCAATGGTCTATTAAACCTTTGGGATGACATGATTGGATATTACGTCGTTTTTCGAGAATTCTCTAACGGGTCAAGTTATTTTAATTTCCTAAGGAATGACTTATCCCCACTATTGGAAGAAGTTAACCTTCAAACAAGTTTCAACTTGTAGTACATGAACATGATAGTATGACACCACATTTTTGCAGAAGGGTGCGGCGATATAAAAATATTTGGAGACCCAATCGGTGGATCGAAAGAGTGGCCTAATGGTTTAGATTGGATTACCAGACCAGACTAAAGGGCCATTCACACGAACACGAATTTTTGGTACAGTGACGTAACAAGTTATCTCTATCTAACATGCACGTGTATTAGAAAGAGACAATGTATTACAAGTCCGTCCCTACAAGAACAATTTTACCGGCAAACTGGAACATGCGCTACTTCAGGTTTTCGTTTAAGTTCCGACTTCGCGTAAACGCATTTTTTGCAAATCCATAATACTGTACCGGCCTGGCGATCAGGCAGCTGCAGACTTATGAGTCACCGCCGCCGAGACGGTCTTGGAGCCACCTGCGGGCAGATGAGTCATGTTCCAGACGCCTGGAGAAGCGACCTTGCAGCCAGATGCACGCTTTCGGAAACACGCCCGAGGTCAACACATACGAATGCCGGAATGTACGAGCGAAATCTGGAATGTTCTAGACGGAAATTATTCGGATATATAAATACGCGCCGCAGGAATAAGAAATCAGTTCTCATCAGTTCGAATTCGGCAGCGAAGCGCGTAGAGCTCCCATATAAATGAACCGTGTGTATATAACCCTAGTGAAATAAATAACAGATAAATAACCATATAAATCGTTAGTGTTTAATTCGTAAATAGCCAAATAAATAATTGATGTTTAATCCAGCACATATAAATAAATAAATGTATCGTTGTTAGAAACAGGGCCTGTAGTTCGTTAGTTTAAATAATTTGTGTTCTGCCTTGTTAATTCGTGTGTTTGTAAATAATAATAATTAATAGTTGTAAATAAATGTTTAATACAAGAAGCGTCGTATAATTTTTAAATAGCCCGAACGTAAAAACGTAACAATACCAACTTGTTTTTTGAAGACGGCAATTCGTAAACATAACCTCTTCGTTGCGTGAGTAAACATAACTTGGTTACGTGGTTTTAAGTTTTGTTCTTATCGCAATGACAAGTTTTATGTTAAAAATGCGACAGTAGAAAAGAGAAGAAATCCAATTGCTAATATATAGGCACTCTTTTTTGAGGTTATGTTTCTATTTAATTTTGAATAGATTGGTATGACTGCATGACAGCCAGCTGCAAGTGAATTTTAGTTTCTCAAGAAATTCTTGTTCGTGTAAATGGCTTCTAAGTCTACGATGAAGCCCCAACCACCAGAATTCGTATTGAATTCAGAAGTACAGTATGACACTCGGTATAGGGTCAAAAATAATCAATTAGGTTAGAGTTTTACCTCCAAGAAAGGTGGTCTGTTCGAACACGTTCTTTATTGGGGTTTTATTTTGTTGATTGTTTAAATTAAGTTCTATGGTTTTATTTTAATTTAAATTTTTAATTCTAATTTCCCCATTACGAATTATCTCAGCCAATTATTTTGAAGGTTTAATAATAAACGCAGCGACTGCTTTCTCAAATGTTGTTTTCCATTGCCCAGTAAAGATTTTTATTTGCGAAAAGAGGTAGGTAATTTTCTAAAAAAAAAGCAGTCTCTCCAAAACTACTGAATAAAAATTAAGAAGAATTTATAAAATACATTTGAAACAACTGAGTTATGGCTTTTTACAATTACCAAAAACAGAAAATTCTAAAATTCACCCTGCATACTACAATCGGCCTTCGCTCGCGTTACCACAAATTAGAAACCCTTGGTTAAAAGGATACAGCTTCCTTTTATCTGAATTCTTAAAAACACGACTGTTATAATTTTTTTAACGAATAGGCCTGTCAGTGCCATTTTTCACAAAAAAGTCATAACTTTTAAACTAATGGTCGGAATTTCTAAAATAAGATATACATGTATAGATAAGGTCATAGCCGATGTTAACAGTGAAAAAAAATTAAACGTTCGTTTGTACCACTCCTCTCACACGGGTTAACGATAACGGTTCAAAAAACTGTTAAATAGTAGAGGTAAACCACCGTATTTTACTTCCTTTTACAATAACGAAAGTACTAGATCCAGCCCAACAATTCGAAATTGAGTTTTTAACAGATCTTCACGTTTTATAGCGTTCCCTGAACCCAAAAAACATGTTTTTGTTCATTGGTCTGTTTGTCTGTGAGTGTGTCGGTGAACAAAATATCTCAAAAACGAAAAGAGGTATGGCGTTGAAGCTTCATATACAGTGCGAGTGTAAAGTCTGGAACTATCTAAATAGAACTTTTATCAAATGTTTTTGAAAGAAATCCTGAAACACACCAATTTTTATTTTAAATAAGACATATTTTACTGTAATTGTCACTTTTAGATTGTATTTTGTTTTTGAGTTATAATGTTCGCGATAATTGTTTTAAATGGAAACCCTAAATTTTTGTGATGACTTTTGACAGAGCATGAAATTCTCAGACCAAATACGCTAAAAAAGTATGATACTGTATTTTTAAATTTTCGAGAAAATCGCTTTTAAAGTATTAAAACAAAAATTGAACAAAACTCAAGTAGCCATGAAGCAATGAGTTAGCCCTAAAATTATGACAGTTCTTCATAGTTTGTTTATCTGTTTTTGTTGTGTGCTCTTAATTATTAAATAATGGTGCGATATTTGAGTGAAAAAGAACGAATCGAAATTTTAGTATTGAGTGGAAGTGGTAACCACACGATTTTCTCGAAAATTTCAAAATACAGTATCATACTTTTTTGGCGTATTTGGTCTTAGAATTGCATGCTCTGTCTAAATTCATCGTAAAAATTTAGTTTCCATTTAAAAAAAATATTGTTGACGTCATAACTCAAAAACAAACGACAATCTAAAAGTGACAATTACAGTAAAATTGACGTGTTCGAGGATTTCTTTCAAAAACATTTGATAAAAGTTCTATTTCGACAGTTGCAGACTTTACACTCGCACTGTATCCATTTTGTGTGCTATCTAGATGCGGCAGCAAGCTTTTGAAGAAAATCGCATAATCGGAAGTATGGTGTTTACTCTTGTAATTTTTCAGTTTTTTTTTCGATTTTCCCAAAAACTATTTTTTTCAAACGTTACGTTTATATTATATTTTTAATGTGTATTGATTTGAGATGAGCGATTTTCCAGTTGAATACCTTTTTTGTTTTTTTAACAGGTAGGGAAGCTGCGCGTGTCGATGCGTGTATAAGTAAATAGGTTAACTGCTATCAGCACGTATAAGAATATTACTCCGACTAATTCTGAATGAACGCTTTTAACTTTAATCACTCTTAGAAGCAATTGTAAGTCATCCGGTCTATATTTAAATCAACCTCAATTGGTATTTTTTAAAAACCTACGTATATACTACTTTGTGTTGAGAACAACCCAATCACTAATTTCAAATTTAAACTTGACTCAATCTTTGACAGTCACCTACATTTTCAAAATTTAAAAGTAAGGTCTGATCGTATCCACTGGCGAACAATACGCATCGGATTCACTAAAGGTATCAAGAAGGTCACATAGTGACATCATAGTTATCATTAGCGTCAACATCAATTATGTTACAAGGAAGAGGCACTTGAATTCCATTTACAAAAATAGCTTGAACATGTGCAGTGAAACGCTAATCAGACAGGCAGCGTAGAGCCTTTTTCCACAACCGCCCAATTTTCCGGCGCCCAAATCGCAGATCATAGCAATATTCAAACCGCAGCCGACTATTATTAAATTAATTTATGCGACAAGGACGACGGCCCGAAATTGGGTTACAGCAAGACGAGGATGAATTTGTTAGCAACCGGCGACGTTCGACAGAGAAAATGCTGCAAACACTTACATCCTGGCGAAGTGCCCTTTTTGAGTGTGCACTGGTAGGGCTGCAAGGTGCCAGGCACGACTTTCCCGTACATCGTGCGGTCCATGATGACGTAACAATCGAACACCAATCGGATGCAACAGGAGCAAAGAGACGCGCGCAAATTCAAACAACGAAGTTCAAGGATGGAAACACTGACTGTAGTTACGCACTGAGGCAGGAGTTAAAAAAAACACTCGGCACATAAACTAAGAGGAAATCCACGAGACATATCGGGAATATTTTTATTTTCTTATATTTTGTTCACAAAGAGGAGCCGGCGCGTGCGTCTGAATGGTTTTAGAAACGGCGCGACCGGCGACAAAATTAGACGGATCCCACAACAAAAAGTACGAAAATTACATACTAACTGCAGACATCGCGGGTGTTTAAATAACTGCCAGACTGAGGCCCGCGCTCGTTTTTATTAATTTGCGGGATAATTGTTTCGTCAATAAAACACTTAATTCGACCAATTGCGCTTAACTCGCGTACTTCGCGTTTGGTATTGTTGTCGCGAAAATGCAACCAAAATAGAATTAAAAACAAAACTATAAAATTTACGACACAATCAAAAACTGCGTCTTGCTGCGTTATGCATACGAAATGTTTTATACATAACTCGATGAGTGATGTCTACATTTTTAGAAAGCAATATGAATTCTATTTCTGGATCCGCCGGATAGAATTTCAAGTCTTTTATTCTCTCAAAACCTACACAGGTTTCGCTTTTTTAAATTTATAAAAATTGGGAGCGGAGCGATCGCGTTTTGAAACATGCGAATGATTAAACGATACTGCATTCGATTATTCCAAAGGTACAAAAATGCTTTAAATTAATAAGTACACTGTGTCAAGGGCACATCTGCAGACAATTCCATTTACAGAATTAAAATTTTAAATTGAAAAGTTTCGTAAGCTTGCTTTAAAGCAACCCAAAAAGTCTGCCACACGATATGACAACTAATAATATAACATGACATATGATAATTAATTATGGTATAGCATACACAACATTGTTTAATACAAGGTTAATCTCCTCAACCCGCTCAAAATTTTGAGAACCCCTGACCTTGGCCTTGCGTTTTCCGCAATTACCGCATTTCCACACTCACATACTGCAGTTTGTACGTCATGCTTACATAAATACCCAATGTTTATTACGAATTTTAAATAATTCCCACAGATATTCCTTATTTACCTACATTGGAGGTTATGTACTGAGCTTGACAGGTGTCATGTAATTGCTGCTAAATCTCACCTAAATCGTCCATTTTAGCTGCCTTCGATGATTTCACTTGAAATTATGTAAATGTCTACATAACACGCACAAAAGCAACCGTCAAAAAAGTTGCCATATTTGGCAAATAACCGAAAATCCTTAAATGGGCAAAAATACTGCACGCGTCGGTAAGTTAGAAACCTACGCAAACTAGGATGTTTGCTTGCAGTGGTCAGTGATCCTCAAACTGTGCTGCTGAGTTAGTACAAACAAAATAAGCTCTGACCCATTTTATTGACAATCAAATCATAGCAGTTATTGTGTATACGTTTAAATGTATTGGAATTGGAATTAACTTTATAGGATTTAATTTTAGATTAGAGATGTATTTATATGCAAGAAAAACAGATGGAAATAAGAAAACAACGAAAATTACTAGCAGCAGTCTATGAGAGCTGTGTATTAAAAAATGTGTAATAAATTCTGACATTTTTGGTATCGAATACAAGCCTGTGACATGTAAATCTGAACATACTGTTGGTGGGTGAATTTGTATGTGCGTATGTGTAGGTGTACAAAGTGTACCATTTTCGATGGGGTTAAATCGAAAGTTATGTTGGAGCTAAAATAATAGTAGTGTACGTAACAAGTCCGAAAAGAGGCGAGGCCTGAAAGCCTACAAGTCCAGTAAAGGGCATTTCCGGCTGAGTTACGTACTACATTTTTAGGCACAACGTATTGAAACATTACAAAAACACACAAGCATTATACCTTGCAAAAAATCTAGAAATATTTGTAGTTCATTTCCTTAGAAATCATGTGTGGTACCCTAGCGTATTGTGGTATCAGTAAAACTACTAACGTAAACACAAACGCCTTTATTCTTCGGACGGTCTACACAGTATTAATACTACCGATCAACTAACTAACTTGACGAGAAAGTATTCATGTTATATCTTATTACCTAAGCTTATGACTAAGAAAACTCATTCCTATATTACTAATACATATGCTAAACAGCAAGCAGTAACTATATAATTTATATAACAGAACGTGCCGTAGGTGTATTAGCCGTTCTCCACACCATGGGCAACAGATATTGGAAACCAATCAATGTAGTTGATTTCCTTAGTAACCACAGTCAACAAATATTGTAAACCAATCAAAACGTCAATTTTTCAAAATAGTCCTGCAAAGGAAAAATGTTCTGTAAAAAAGTACTTTCCAGCCTAAAACTTGTACAGTAATGCATGATGTTCACGACACGACGGGTGCCTAAAACCTATTTTATTGAAATTATGAATTGTCAATTTGACAGTTACAAGATATCACTATCCAAAAAATAACGTATACAACCAAGGCGGTCTATATTGTTCCAGGCCATGACACTGGCTCTGTTACCAGATTGTGTGCTAGGCGATTCCAACACACACTAAATTTTGTTTGTTTGAAATATATTCGACATTAAAAACCAAATTTTGACAAGGCAGTTCATATAAGTTCCAAAAATGCCTTTGAAGTGTTACGTACCAAGCTGCAAGTCAACTTACGCTTCATCAGTTGCTCCATATGTTAGCGTGTTCAAGTTTCCATCTAATCAAACGGTGGCACAAAAATAGAAAGACATTTTGCATTTAGAAAACTAACAGATTGGAAAGGCTAGTGTTGTGTGTGAAAAGCACTTTAAAAGAGCAGATATAAAAGGTAATAAGATGAAGAGACTTCTTCTGACTGCAATATCACTAGCTTCGATGCAAGTTATTTTAAAGATTTTGCTGTTTTAGATGAAGTCAAAATTAGTAACGATTTACTTGCAATGGAGAATTAGGTACCTATAGTCCGTTCAGTAAACATAAAAACACAAAGTCGCCTTTGATTTTCAAATTTTCATGAGTGTACTTCCAAAATCAATCTTTGTCTAGGAGTGTACTTAGACAAAGTTACTAAAACAAATAGGTTAATGGTGTGACATTTAATTAGCATGTGTCATAAATATTGTAAATAACCACTTTTACGGATATTACACAAACACTGCGTTGTATACTATTGATGTAGCGTTTATTAGAATCTATTTTTATTGCTTTTTATAAAAGTTTAGGGGAGAACTTCCAGAAAAATATCTACTTTGACACTGAAATAATGAGAAATATTAATTGTTATTGATTGTCATTTTTAAATTCAAACGTGCCTTTATGCAGGTGTGGAAACCTTTGGAAAACAAAACAAAGAATTCCTAGTACATATGCATATGCCAACTTCAAAAAAATTTAAATGTTTTTGTGTTTGCTGAACGGCCTATACCCATTAGGAATTGTTTTTGAATCGAATATTACGGTGAAGTGACGCATTGCGATGTAAATAGCAGTGATTTTACAGTTTTTTTCAACTGGAATGCATCACAATGACAGGGATAGTGCACTGACAGATTGTTCATTAAGTGATCAAAACTAGTAATTTTTTCTTAAAGGTTGGCACAGCCATGTTGCCAGATTGTGGTAGGCCATTCCAAAGGTCACTTTATAGGCCCAGTGTCATGGCCTGGAACAATATAGACCGCCTTGATACAACACGTATGAAAGCATTCGTTTTTTAATCCTCAAACAGTGACAATATTCTTGTCTATCGCCCTCCAAATAAACTGCTTGAAGAGAATTAAGTCGAGTTTACAATTAGAAGTGTCACTTTTACGCAGGAACCTAAAGTTATGTGGCATATTGGCATATCTTAGAATATTAGAAAATGGCATACTCCCTTCTGTTGGTCACTTTTTCCCAAACAATAAATTTATTTTTCAACAAGTCTACTGCCCACTGCTTAAGTCTTGTGTGGTGATGGAATGGTTTCGGGAACATGACATTAATGTTCTTGACTACTGCCCTAGTAAAAGCCCGTACTTAGGTAAATCCCCTAGAAAACACATGGCGTTATTAGACAAAAAAATCAAAAGACGTGTAAGACCAAGAAACCTTGAAGATTTATTAGAAGTTATAAATAACGCTTGGGAAGAAGTAAATGAAGAATTTAGTCCAAATTATATAGTTTGGTGCAGAGTAGACTAAGAACATAATCACGGGATTACTAACTATTAATTTTAATTAAAGAATATTATTGTTATTACATAAATTACATGTTGTTATTATTCTTTTTTAAGCTTGCAATAAGAACTGTACTATTTTTTGTCCACAACAAAACGTCACTGTCACACTTAAACAAGAACTGTCTCATTTCTTTGTCCGTAACTGTACCTACTATACGTATCAGACAATCAGACTGGGGAGATCCAAATTTTAGGCTGGAAAAAATTTGGTGAAATACTGTAGACTAGAAGCGATAGCTTATTTTCATTTCAAGATACGTGGACATAAAACAAAGATATCACTTTTTGATATTTAAGTCAGGGAAAATATCATCTTTGGCACACTTATGCTGCTGCAATGATTCTTCTCTTGGAAAACTGTTATTATGATCAGTCACTAGCTTTTTGTTTTTCTTAGTATATTTTTAATCAGCCAAAGTTCTATTATTTTATGAGACAAAGCTAATATGTTTGCAAAAGTGTTTCGACAAACTGGTTTGTGTTCTGGTTCTCCATTTGAAACCGTGTAATAGACTACAGCTTTTTTATTGCTTGCTGCAGGATCTTCATAGGTTTAACTGGAATGAACATGTGGTATGTATACCTTGGATGAATCTATCTATTTTATAAAATTCTTAAAAAAATGTAGTTTGTGAATATGACTTTTGCAATAATATTTACATTTTTACAGAGACCCTGATATAATTTTAATGTAAAAACGGAAAACTAATAAATACATACAAACTAACCCCAATCTGCGGAGCTTCTTTCTTATTTACATATACATATATTGTAATGATATTATACACTCCTATATGTGTGCTAGAATCAAATTTAGAAAAGATTAAGGAATTAAAATAATTGAAAATAATTTGGATCTATTCAGGTATAAGGTGGGAATGTGAATGGATATTATATAATTACAAAGTGAAAGAGAATTTATAGTTGAATGGAAAATAGCTATTTGAAAAACAGTTGGATTCGAAAATAATATAATAATTTAAAAATTGCAGTTTGAGGCGAATGACAAATACTTAATTGAAATAAAATAGAAATTTAGTAGATTTAAATCAAATATATTAAAACTAGAGTGTATAAAAAGGGATTTGATATGGTGATGTAATTTGTAACTAATGAAGATTGCAAGTCTGTGGTAAAAACAAATGGATAGCAGAAGTACTCTACAAAAGTGAATCATTGGAGAATAATAATGAGTCAATTTTATTGGGAAAGTCCATTTGACAGAATACATTAATCAAATTGGATTACGTCAAACTGTTTGGTGCTAAAGGACAGTTCCACAGGAGGATCACCACGGTAAAAGAGGCACATTCCAGGAGGTTGGTGAATGCAGTGGTGTAGGTAGCTGTCTGCAAGTTTGGTTTGTTGGCTGCGTGCAGTAGAAAAGGGTTGCATTGCTAATGTGGGACGATTAGCACGTATTGTCTGTCCGTGGACCATCCATTGCAGGAAGGTGCTGGAGAGAGTCGATTAGTCAGCAGAGAGGAGCGTTTTGGTTGGCATTTGGAGATTTGTGGGGACCAAGTGAAAGGTAGGTCATTTCTTATTAAAGTCATAACTATAAAAGGAAATAAAGACAATAAAGAGGTGAACTATTTATGAATGAATTACTTACTGATTTAATATTGGTGTGCACCATTGTAACGATTCGGTACTTGTCATTTGAATTTCAAATCTGTTTTGACATTTGGTTGACATAAGTTATTGTGACTTATGTGAATGATATTGGAAATATAAGCACATCAGTTTTTCAAAATCATATTTTAAAAAGCTATTTCTAATAAGAATTCTTGACATTCTAATACAAAATAGGGCAAATTTTTAATTTAAAAATAGATTAAAATAACTTGAATTGAATATTCATAGTATATTAAAGGCACTGCAACGGGTATCTTAACAAATTTATAACGGCCCAATGTGTTAAAAATTAATAATTAAAATTAAAAACTTATTAAAAAGTAAATAAAGACAACACGTTGTAAGGGTCAGTTCAATATATATATAAGTATGTACTTGGTTTGTAGTTCTTATCCTCTTCACCACTTGCTTTTTTCTTTTATTTGCATTCCGAACGCGGCATTTTCGTTTAATACCTTCTATAATTTATTTCAAAATAAGAATCAACCCAAGAAAATGCAGACTGTAAAAATAATAATAATATGAGAATTGGAACATAGATCCCTTTCGAAATGACACAACGAATGACGATATAACCAGCGTTATCTTTCAGTACATACAGTAATTAATCTATAGTCCTTGTAATAATAATATATTTAGACCTTAAATACGAATATATACTCGTAAAGTGATGTATCTGATAGTAAAAAGTTAAACAAACGTCAATGTTATCACCCAATGTCATTGAAGAACAGGAATCCAAACTTTCACAAACCAGGCTAGAAAGGCAACAACATATTTCAAAAATTCCATTTTTAACAATGAAATTATATAGATACTAGTGAATCATCCGAGCTACGCTTCGCTTCGCTAATTACACGATTTAATTAAATTAAATATAATTTAGTTTTACTTTACTTTTTCGTACTTTTTGAAAATAAAACCGGCCTACGACCTAAGTCTAAAAATTAGCAAAATTTTAAGATATCATACAATTTAATCGGTCTAGTATCTTCGGAGGAGATAGCGAACAAAGATACATTCAAAGAAAAAGAGCAACGATTTTATGTTATAGGATTAGAAACTTTATCTTGTTTTTGTGGTGGTACGAGTACAACGTCATAAATTACGTAATACTGAAATGTTCATAGAATTTATTTCAAGTCAACGGGCACGGCGCTTAGAACATTTTAGTGGAAAAAATCTGGTGTGATACACTCACACAACTTCCTTTTACAGTGACCTGATAATTAGTCAAAAATTTTATTTTTAATTTTTAAGCATTTGTCAAAAATTTTCAAAAATTACGAATTCTACAAAAAACGGTACAAAATAGAGCGTTAGTTGAAGAGACAAATTTTCTCTAAAATTATAAGGAGAATTCAAAAATGTAATAATATACCGGGTGTTCTTATTAATATAGGAGTTAATAAAAAAAAATAGAAAAAAAATCAAAAGAAACCCACTTTAGAAGTATTCAACTGGAAAATCACCTGTCTCACGTCAATGCACATTAAAAATGTAATCAAAATGTAAAGTTTGAAAAAAATCGTTAGAGCCGTTTTTGAAAAAATCGAAAAAAACTGAAAAATCACAAGAGTAAACACTTACTTCCGGTTATGCGATTTTCTTCAAAAGCTTGCTGTCGCATCTGCATAGTACACAAAACTTATATATGAAGTTTCAACGCCATACCTCTTTCCGTTTTTGAGATATTCTGTTCACAGACAGACACACAGACAGACAGACACACACACAGACACACACACAGACAGACCAATGAAAAAAAATATGTTTTTTGGGATGAGGGGACTCTAAAACGTGAAGATCTGTTGAAAACTCAATTTCGAATTTTTGGGGTGAATCCAATACTTCCTTTATCGTAAAAGGAAGTAAAAAAGAGAAGACTTTTTGACGCCTCGACTGTTGGTTGTTTCCTAAACATAAATTATCGATCAAGAGAAATGTGTAAGAAACTGTTAGTTGATAAATTAATTATGAAAATTAAGGTGACATTTATAAATACCTACGGTAAGTACCCACCGCCAATACAATTTTCAAATGCAGCAGGAAGCACAAGGTACAGTGCACAAGCACATGCGTGATAACTGCAACCCGGGTACTCAAAACCTGGAATATAAATAAAGTCTGACCTTCAACCGTCAACCCTCAAAGATAACATTGAGAACATGGGGGCTACTTGAAAAGAGAGAAAGAAAAGAAGGGCCTGCAAATAAATGCGACCAAACGTCAGCCCACGTGAAGGTAAAGATAACAGTGCATACTTGAGGTTGTGAACGGCCTACAGGTCGCTCTACTTCGAAAATAGCATGCCAATTCTTAATTAAACAGACCGGTGCAGTTATTCAATAATCCATAATACCAAATCTGCACCTAATTCCCTATGAAATTCGGGATAAATCCATTTTGTAAAGGCCACTAAAAATAAGCCCCAAAAAGCATCTTACAGCCCTGGAGGTAAGGTTAAGGCTCAACATTTTCCAAAAATGTGAACACAGTTTCTCTGAATAATTAAGTTGCAAAGATAGGACTACCACAGGATTTTAAAAATTAGAACTATTCTTCTTAGACTTTCCATTAATGGAGATTCGTCGCACCTCTGGCAACCTCATTTCTTATCCTAACTTTATGAAATAGTTCGGTTGTTAATCCAGTATAATTTCTGATTTTTCTTAACCATGAAGTTCTTTTGCACCCTATGCATCTCCTACCTTGTATTCTGCACTATCAATTAGAGAATTGTATAGCCATAATTTCCTAAGACGTGTCCCAAATAGTATGATTTTGCTAGTTTTACGGTAATTTTCTGTATACTTTCTCCTGCAATGCTCATGCGTTTTAGTACACTACACCATATCATAGTGGTTATGCATTTTAGGGATATATCTGGCTAGCAAAGAAATCTTTTAACTTTCATAAATGTTGTTCTTGTAACTTCTATTTTTGTATACTGTTTAAGGCTTTCGCGGATACTCGAATTATTCTTGTTAACATGGAATTTCGGCTTAGATCGCGTATTGTTTGAGTACCTTGAGAACGAGGATACTTACACAAAAATGGCCTTGTTACTGTTTGTGCGCCCACGTTTCGCAAGACCTTGCAACTTGCATCATCAAAGTGAAAGTCGTACTAAAAACGATTTTTATAGTCCGCAGTGCCAGGCGCGCGGAGTGACGCAACGCTGATTGGTCGTTTAAGTACAGCGTAATCCGTGGGGCGTGGCCGTATGACGCACAGTGGTTGTAGTGCTATTATTTCTATATCTGATTAATCTACGTCTTCGTTCACCGAAGCACGCAGGTATTTGAATTTCTGTACTTGTTCTACTGTACTATTTTCTATCCTAAGATTTGGTCTTATTATTGGGTTCCAGCGTTCCAACTAATTACCATGGTCTTTCTATTATTTTTCTTTATATCAAGACCCCTGTCATTGTTTACCTCAACTATCTTATTCATAAGCATTTATAGTCTTGCTACTACCACCATATCATCAACATAGCATAGGTTGAGTATTAATTCGCCGTTGCTTTTCACTCATCCCCAAAATTTTCTAGGACTATGTTGAATATGTCCTGAATACACCTTCTTACTTTTCTTCTTAATCGATATCATCTTCTACCAGTGCAACCAGTGTATTAAATAATAAAGGGTATACAATACCACTTTGTGGTGAATTTTCAAGAGATTTATTTTCAGTAAGAGCCATATTAGACTGATTGATCTAATATTTGGCGTTTGTTTTCTTGTACATTTGAACGATTGCTGAGTTAACTATTGTCTTGGTATTTGGCGTATTTTGCACCTATATTTAATTAAAAAGTGGTATTAAAATGTCTGTTATTTTAATCGAAAAGCTTCATTCATTCGTAATGTACTTAGGCAGAACAAACCGCTCTTCGTAGTTTCGAATAGTGTGTGAATTCCTTACTTCTTTTTTTAGGATGTTTAGGACAGATTCGTGAATTTCTTCTTATATCTACACTTCCTTGCGGATGTCCGAGAAGAGCTCTGATATGTATCTTCCTCAGATTGATGCAAGTTATTCTTCGTCTGAAACCAGCTGAATGTACTCCTCTAATATTGTTAATGGCAGATGTAATTCAGTGAACTATTTAACTTTTTATAGATATGGAAATGGTTATTCCTCGCTTTAAGAACTTCTATGTCTCTGCATTTCTGCTCCATTTAGTAATTGTGCTTCTTCCACTTTCCTTCTAATTAACTTTTGGAAGTCTTTTGTCATATTTATTTTTGCTCACAGTTTCTTTACTTTCGTTTGTTAAATACTTATTGCTAACATTATAGTTTCTTTGTGTTTTTCGTAGGTATCGTTTATAGAACCTTGTTTAGTTCTCCTATAGTACTTGTGCTATGGTTTCTCAGTTTTTTATTTAATTCTATCGGGACTCTATCGCAGTATTTTTTTATCTTTCAGATACCCAAGCTTTCATATTTTGGTTTCTTAATTTTCTTTAAATACACCTGTACTTTTAATACTTCTTCTTCTTCTTCCCGTGGCGCAACAGTCTTCATTAGACCTTGAACTCCCGTAGAAGTCGCCTCCAATCTTCTCTGTCCCTTGCTGCCCCTTTCCAATTTGCTACTCCTAACAGCTGTCTGGCGTCATTCTCGGACTTGCCCTTTTTCTTCTTCCTTCGATTACACCTTTAAAAAAAATTCCTGGTACTCTGTTCTGTTCCATCCACTCCACGTGTCCCGCCCAACGCAATCTTTGCACTTTAATTACGCCTACTATATCCAAGTCCTTATAAAGATTTACTAGCTCATGATTGTATTTTATACACCATCCACCATTTTTCCTTGTAGGGCCGTATATTTTCCGTAGTATTCGTCTTTCAAAAATGGTTAACATCTGTTCCATTTTTTCGTCAGGGTCCATATGCTTCGCACCCATATGTCACTACTTGTCTTATTAGTGTCTTGTATATGGTGATTTTGGCAGGGGTACTTTTAATACTACTACGGGGTTATAATCAAATATGGATGCTCCAGGAAATGTCCTCGCCTATTTTATTCAATTTTTGTATCGATTTGCTATAAGAGCGTAGACAATCTTCGATTGAGTAGCTTAAACCATATATTACCTAGTTATCACAAACTGTGATCGCCAATTATGGTTTGTACTCTACTTTGTCCGATTTTTGGCGTTGAAATCTCTCATAATCAAGGTCAATTCGTTGGATCTTAACATACTCAGTATTTCCACGATTTCTTAGTACATTTGTTCTACGTCATCATCATGCTTCGCATCTACTGTTGGTACGTACCTATATCAGTATGAAATTTATGTTTCCAGATTTATATTATTGATCTCTGCTAGAACTAAGTAGTATATATGATTTGGAAAGAAAGTTTATTACCGAGTTTGCATTTTTTTACAAGAATTCCTGCACCATTAAGTACTGTTGACTATTGCTCGAATAGCACATAGTAGCGTCTTTTCTATCGTATTTTCCTACAGAGAGCCATCTCACTTCGCTAACACCTGGAATGTGAATATAGAATCTGGACATTTCTTTTACACAATGACATTTTCCAGCTTAGTAAACTTCTCATATTCCATGTAGCTACTGTTAGTAGGGATTGCTTTCTCATAGATTGTCTTTCATTCGGTATGCTAGGTATGTTGCACTCTGGGATTCTGGCCCCGCGGACTGGAGGCCATTTGATTTGTTGTATGTGCCATTGGTATACCTTGAAAAATATAATGGGGTGGATTTATGTTGCCTTCCGTATAATTTTCTGCGATATGTAATATAAGTACTATACGTAGCCCTTGAATACTGTAATAGCGTCAGGATCGGAAGAGTCAAGAGTTGGCGAAGAAATTCCAAATGGGAAAGATAAAGGCGAAGAGATCTGCATCCACACAAGTTGAATATGGTGTCAAGATTCAGCTAGAGTATCACAGGATTGCTCATTCCCTGAGTGGAAATTGTACATAAATGGGTAAGAATATGTTCAGCAGCGCCATAGAAGTGATTACAAGAGTCAACAGTTGTAAACATTTTCAATAAATAAAAATTCGCTTCCTTGGGTTTTATTTGCCACTCTTACCACTAGGCCACCAGCGCGGTAAGAGTGGCAGACTAGTAATCACAGCGATCAGCTGTCCCGGGTTCAAACCCCAGGGGAGGCACGAGTTTACGTAGAAAAACGTATAATATCAGTCCTTCTCAGGACTAACCAGGAAACCTGAAGACGAAAGTAGGTCAAAACTCCCGAAACGTTGTGTGATATACACCCTAGAGTCCTTAGACAGTGGAAAAAGTTCGATAAAACATATCATAACAGACCACTGCCAAAAACTGACATTCAGAGAACAACTTTAATTGCAATGTACTCTTTTTGAGATATTCGCCAGTTTTTGGAGCACTCCATCTATAACTCACAACACATTTTATTTTATGGATGCCCATTATCTTCCTCACTCATTAAGTGTCGTGGGGAGTCTCAAAACTCAATTAAAAATTGATTTGTTTCTTCATTCCTTTCTGTTAAAAGCTTTAGATAATGTCGATTGTCGAACCTTTAAAACAGTTACTACTACGGTGAATTGTAAGTAAAATATTAGTATATACATTATTTCAATTGTTGTAGTTTTAAGCATTATATATTGCTCACAGACTTCCTGAAGATGTAACTGTGTTGCTTATTTGAACGAAACAAATCAGCATGTTTTTTCCTCATCGGCGTTTTGTTCTTATTTAGTCGTTTTTAGAAAATACTATGCTTTTCATAGGTTGAACTTGATTTTGAAGGTATCAACTAACTTAACCCCAGCCGGTATTCTATGCCTTTTCGAGTTTGGCATTTGCAAGTACGTCAGAGACGTCTTCACTGTCAGTGATTAATGCAGCATCCATGATATGCAGTTTTGTAAGTCTAGCTCTGATAATTCCTAAAATCGTCTGACAAAAATACCCGAAATATCAAACCAATTTTTGAATTTTCTCAATGAAACAAAGCTGAAGAAAAACTGCTCGAATAAAAACGTCACAAACGCAACTTAAGTAAACACGTCATAAATGAATTGCAAGAAGCTTTTTATTTAAAAATTCTTAGAAAAATGATTATATAAGAAAAAACTAACTTTTTTGTAAATTCGTTCTTGGCGGTTGTTAAAATGCTTGTTATAAAATGTCGACCAATACACACAAATATTTATATTTATTTCCAAAGACTCCAATCTAGTCAAATCGATTTTTGTCTTTGTAAAAAAATAAATCTGAAATTAACTTGGCATTTGAATAAAAAGCAATTAAGTAAGTAGAACAGATGATCCGGAAAAATGTTAAACAAATAAATCCATGGGAAGCACCGTTCTGTCTTCATTTGCAGGAATTCCCTACGTCAGCGATAAGCCATGCAGCAGTTTTACAATTCGTGTACATATAAAGATGTTGCGAATTAAGTTTCTTAGTTCAAATTTGCATAACAAGCACAAAGGTTATCAAACCTGCTTGCCGTACACAGTGAAACAGATTCAAGCAAAAATATTTTCAAAATGTTTCACACTGTAGTGTTTGTTTTTGTTTCGATTTGGGCGTTTGTGGCAGTTACTGCAGGTATTGTTTTTTTTAATTTGAAATGCTGTTCAATCACGTCAATATTATTCAGTTTAATCTACAAAGTCAATTGAAAGATTAATAACTGACAAATTAGATGTTAAAATAGACATAGTAAACAATTTCAACAATTTCGATGAAATTTTATTGAAATCAATAACGGCTTGTAAAAATGAGCTTATTTTGTAGATCTGAAAAATCCTCCATGAACATATTATGATTTATCCATTTACATTTTTTTTTAAATTTTAACTACAAATGTTAAATCACGGTAAGAATAAAGTAGGTATAATAATTTCGTAAAAATAGAAACCCTATTTCAAGGTTTAAAGAATTAAATATTCGTTTCTGTCTTTTTTAACATCTGTAAAATCATTATTTGAAAAAATATATTCCGTTATTTTTTAAACGTAGTGCAAAACCCGTTTTTAATGAAACAGGATCACGTCACAGAGGTTAATCTTTTCAACGAAAGCCTGTGAATTGTAAGATGTGTTGCATATTTGCAAACCTTCAGGGGTGAACTGATGAAAAGGGCACTCCGTACGTGATTATATAACATTTGCCTTTGAATTTTTATTATTACATTAGTTAAAATATTTAAATATTCAAAATTATTGTTTTAGCTGCATAAGTGTTAGAGTTAGTTTAGATTCGTCTTTTATTCGAAATATCTTTGTGTATCTCTAACGACCAAATTAAAAATTAGCCCTGTAACAGTCTAAAATATTCAAAAATTTTTTCTTGTCCTCATATTTTTATAAAATCGTCTACTGATGTCTTTCAAACGTAAGGGATTTGTAAAGCTGTTCGAATATTTTCCATCAGTATGCAGTTTGTTACTGAGTTTAGTTTCGGTACTACTTGCAGGGCGATCAAAAATGAAATTGATCTACATTACACTTTTGAACTACAATTAACTGTATTGTTAATTCATGTCACTTTAACGTAGTCTAATAAGCTACACAAATGTGTAAAAATATGTATTTAAACCAAATTTATAGATTAAATTGATAGGTAACATTAAAACAACACCTGGATAAGATAAACAAGACGTAGAAAATGAATTTTAAACTTCCAAAAATTTGATTTCGAACAAAAACTTGCTACAGATTAGGCAAATGTCATTGTTTTCAATGTCTCTCGCGATCAAATGTATTTTTGATCACTATGTTTTTTATTCATTGTTTAATTCCAAACATTTAATTCGGAAACAAACACCTTACTTTTAGCAGTTTGCATACAAGATTTTTTCTACGGCCTTAAATTTATTCTTATTAATCCATAAATGTCGATTTAACAAAGGTTTGCATTTATAACAGTTATAATTTATGTCATAATAAAGAGATGGCCTTGACGCGCAGGTAAATGTTTCTGCAGCCAGTAGCTGTCAGAGTCAGTTATCAAAGATAATTATAAATGTACACATTTTACTTTATTCATTACATAATGCTTTAATTATTATAAAAAAACTTTACCTCTAACGAAAGAAGTAACTAGAATAACTTTATAACCTCACTTCCAGTTCAAAATTCTAAATTCCACACCAGCTGTTTACTCTTAGCACATGGGCTAAAAGTAAACTGCTTATTTCACTTTTAACACGCTGATTTATAAAACTTCATTTTTAGTGAAAAAAGCTAGCGCTAAAAAGCCTACTTTTAGTAGTGGTCGTAGAAAAATGTTTTTTCGTGATAATTACGTAGAAAACTTATTTTGTCACTTCCACAGTCATGTTCAGTAAAAGGTCTGCACTTTCACTGTACATAACTTTTCTAATAATACTCTGCCTTTTTTTAAACTTGTGGGTCCAGCCCACACTGGCGATAAAATCGGCGTGCCCCAACAATTCAACAAAAGAGCTTTGTATCTAAGTGGATCGGAAATTGACCACATCTGTCGCTAACCGTTTTAACCCATTTAAGGACAGTTTTTGGGCTTTTCTAAGAATTTCTTCATGAGTCGTTGGAAGTGTATTTTAGAGAAATTCCGAATTCTGCAGCAGTGGCTGTACCTACCATAAGAAATCAGTTTTTCAAGGTTTTTTTATTCTGAAAAAAACATATTTTGGTCTTATTTTTCATCATTCTAAAGCTTAAACAAAGCACAGGTAACTTTTATTTCATGAATATTAGTTAACTGTACGATAAACCTCGGTGAAGCAGTGGATAGGCGGAACTTTTTCGGCAGTCCACTGGATCGGTACTGAGCGGGGTGACCATTCGACGTTGGGATACAATTAACGTCGCTAGTCTATGAGATAGAGTAACAACACACACAAAACGTACATACACACATGACTTGGAGGTAGTACAATAGGCCAGTTGAGGCCGAAGCGCGCGTGAACTTGGTTCACCCTCCACAAAAAAAAGCCGAATAAGGAACACTAATAAACAAATATTGGAATTTCGGGTTGATTATATGTAGATGGTGCTCTATAAACGGTCCGATTTCTATTCAGAAATATCTATCTCCCCGTAAAATCATAAGCGTTATTTGTCACAGTAAAACACTTCGAGAGAATGAAATTTATTTGCGTTAAAACTTTTGAATTTTATCTCGAGTTGCAGAAAAATTCGACATAAGAAAAACATTTTTAAGGTAAAATACGATCATGACGCAAACATCTCTTTGGAAATTAGAAATATAGAAAGGTTCCACTTCAGACGATATAGAAGGCCCAAAAAGTTAACTTTTCAGTTGGGATAATTTATGCATTGCTTTTGCTTCTTCATCTTCTTTAGTTGCCGTCTCCATTATTGAAGGACAATTATGGTGAATTCTTCAGGGTCTCGTGTCACTCTGAGTAGGGTGTGGGAGTCTAGGCCTGTCCATTTTCTTATATTCTTTAACCATGAGCATTTCCTTCGGCTTGGACCGCATCGACCTTCTATTTTTCCTTCCATAATCAGTTTTAGTAAGTGATAGATACATTTATAGAAGCCGGGTATCGCAGTTGGGAAAGTGCTAGGCTTGCATTAAGCAAGTCCTCGGTTCGAATCCCGCAAGGGTCGGAATTTTTCCTTCTGAAGTAAGTCTTGCCAACGCTACCAATTTCTATGGAAAACCTAATTCTTTTATAGCTGACCAGAGCGCATTTCTTTCAACTTTGTCATATGCTGTCTCAAAGTCAATAAAGAGACAATGCAATGGTACATTCTGTTCCCAACTCTTTTCCAAGTTTTGTTTTATCTAGAAGATATTATCTATGGTAGATCAAGCTGTTTTGAAGCCTGTTTGGTAGTCACCTGTTATTTCTTTAGCATAGGGCTTAGATCTTTGATAAACTACATTGGCAAACACTTTATAGGCAGTGTTTAGAAGAGTTATCCATCGGTAGTTTCTACAGCGTAACCCGTCACAAAACTTGCATCACTTACTATTTTGTACTGCAACCCAACGTACAGATTTCATGGCAACAGACATAAATTTAAGTGATGTGAACAAGCATAAAAAACCGACATAATTTTCATGTATGGTTGATGCCATAGTGATGCAAATGCAGCATTATCTACTGCACAAAACACCTGTAAAATTAGCCGAGCCCACTATGGAACTTAGAAATTTTATAGTATTGTAGGACCAGGTTAGTCCTTGACAGGAGATGGAACTTGTAGTTGTTGCTATAAGAGATAACGGGGGTTGGTCAGGCCAAACCAACCCTTTACAGACAATGTTTGCCTTCGTCTATCGTTACCAATGAATACACTCTCATTGCTAAAAGTATATTGATTCAAAATAACAATACAGATGCTTATATACATATAAGGTGGGCCGTGTTTTTAACCCACTATTAAAAATTACGGTCGCATGCACTTAATGTAATGTAATCATATATGTTTGTTGCAGTCTGACTTAGTGCACTTCGCAAAACGTAAAGGTTTGCAGCATGCTTACTATACTAATTTGTAACTTGACACAGAAACTCGATGCAAATTGTCGAGTCTTGTCAACAAATTATTTATCTAGCACGCGTTACGCAGTTCTTGTAACCTGATTACATGCACTGTTGCATTTACACAATTTCAGTTCGTTTTACAGTTTTTATGTTAAATTCATGTTCAAACAAAAGTTTGAACATTCTGGCCGGTCGAAATGGGGCGACGACTGGGAGTTCCATGGTCATCCGTTTGGACCATGTTTCGCGACCGGCGGACGTTGCTTCCGACATCGAGTGCAGTGGTTCCAGTCGTCCTTGCGGGTGTTAGGTTTCTGCTGACGTTGCTTGACCTTGCATGCGCTTCTACATAAAATTGCTTATTCCGCACCATAAGCAAATGCCGAGGAGTGTAGTTATATTGCTGACGGACCCTGTTGTAATTGATAGGTGTCCCCAGCGTGTATTGGATAGGTCGTGGACACCTTGTTGCTGTCAAAATGGTATTACGCCCCTGTGGTGTGATGCTTTTCGGATTGGTTGCTCAGCTGATCTCGGGATACTTGTCCTTGTACTTGTGCTTGTACTTCCTCCATTGTGGAAGGATGTCAGCCTGATTCCGTTGTAGTCTTGGCCCTGTGGGCATCGTCTGGTTCGGACCTTTCCCGGTGTATGCCTTCGATGCGGCACCGTTGACTACCCTTAGTTTTGTTGTTTTTCGGTCTTCCTTTACGACAGCTGGGTGAGGAATGTAACGTCCTCTTCCCGGACCACCACTTTGGTCCATCTTCTTCATGTGTCCTACGGAAGGATCCTCCTTCATGAAGTTGTTGTATCCGGACTCCAAGTTCTTGTCAGGTTTGAATCGTTTTCTCAACTGCAGCTTCCTGGCGACTGCCCTCCGTCTCGATTCTCCTACTCGACTTGGGTCTTCTGTGAACGGTATGTTCATACACAGGTCCCGTCTTGCTTCCGACAATGGGTTGCTTCCAATTGTCCTATTGTCCAATTCTCGTTCCTCCTGTGAGATAAGTTTCTCCATCGGGACCTCTTCCATCTCCCAAAACTTGTTGAGGTGGTGATCTTCCTTGACGTTAGACATCATACTGACCACTCTCATGTTGCGTTGTTTTGTTGCTTCTGCTGCCCCTGATATGATCCATCCAAAGTCCGTCTTCTGTGCCATCATCCCTTGTTCCGTCTTCTTAATTCCTTCTAGGTGTATATCCTTGTATAGATCAGCCCCTATGAGGATGTCTACTGGACCTGGCATTTTGTATGTAGGATCGGATAGTAGACATTGTTCCCATGCGTCTTCTTCCTTATTAATGATTGTGTTTCTTGGCAATGTTCCTGTCAACCTTGCCAATACAAGTAGATCCCCAAAAATTCTGAAATTGCTGAAGAATCTTGGTTTCATTTCCACTTCAACTTTTCCTCTGGAATTCCCAGCTTCGCTTCTTCCTAGCCCTATGATATCTGATTGGATTCTTACTCTTGGTAGTGCCAACAACTGAGCTGCTTCTGGATCGACCAATGCTCTCAACAATTCGTAATATCCTCCAGCTGTCTTTACTTTTACAAATGCCGTGGCTAGCAGAACTTCCTTCTGGTTGGGATGTTTGGTTTTCCTGCTAACGAGGCTGCTTACTTCTTCTAAGCTGTTTTGTCCGCTGGTGGTGGCCACTCGGGGTTGGCTCCTGTTGGGGTTTTGATGCTTTTTGCTGTGGAGTTCTTACCGGACTTTTATTCCAATCCTTATGCAGCAGAGTGTGGTGCCATTTGTCACATGTCTGGCACTTATTTGGATTGTAGCATCTCTCGTTTTCCTTGTGGATTAAACATCTCATGCACAGCCGATGGCGCCTGATAGCTTGGTACCGATCGTCACTGGTCATTGCAATAAATTTCGGGCTCTGTGTGATCTTGTGGCTGTCATTACAGATCCGGCATCTGCCGATGCTTGCTTGATAACGTCTTACCGGCAATGGTTTTCGTGATGACTCTGGTGCCTTTGTTGTCTTTGCGACTTCCAACTTGCGTTTTGAATCTTGAATTGCTTCAAGTGATTGGAATGTTTTTTCCAAAAATTTTAACATTTCTGTCAGGTCCTATATCTCTCGAGAGTTGGTCAACGGGTGTTCATACAGTTTCTTCGTTTCCTTGTCCAGCTTCTTGACCAGCAAATGTGCTATTATGGGTCCCCATGTCTCTGTATTTACGCTCATGTTGGATATGGCACGTAAACTCTCCATTGTTGTATAATGCAGCTGTTTCAGATTAACTGCTGATTCGTAGTTTAACTTGGGCAGCTCTAGTATGTTATCTAAAAATTTCGAAAACAAAATTCTTTTGTTATTGTACCTGTTCGTCAGTAGGTCCCATGCGGTTTCGTAATTGGCATCAGAGGCGTCGAGATGTTTTATTAATTTACTTGCCTCACTTCTGAGGTACGTCTTGAGGTACTGCATCTTCTCTGCCTTTCCTAATGTGGCGTTGTTGTGGATAAATCGCCCAAAAATGTCGTGGAAAGTTGTCCAATTTTCGTAACTTCCTTCAAAGATTGGCATAGTAATTTTTGGCAATGAGATGGCCAGCTTTTCTCTTGGTCGTGGCTGCTCGCTTCTCTGGATGCTACTTATTTTATTAAATATTTGAGCTATTACCTGGTTATAACGCTCTCGCATCTGATTGTAATCTTCGTGCGTGAAGTATCAGCGAATTCTTGCTCATATCCGAGGATTTCCTTATCCAGGCTCGCGATGTTCTCCCACTTGTCGGAAATCTTGTTGGTTTTATACTCATAGAACATTTTTGTCTGGACTTGTTCTAATGCTAAAATTGCATCGTGAAGTACCTTGCTAAATAACTGCATTTCAATTTCTCAACGGGGTTTTCCCTTTTCTCGGTTTCTAGGCCGTTACTCTCCTCACTGCGCCGTTACTCTCCTCGCTGGCTGGATTTAATTTCTCCTGCCATTCGTGTATGTAACCTGTAATCACTTGATATCTTTCTTTTACCTGGCTGTAGAAATCTTTCTTAATGTACTCGTGATCCGCTGGGAGTCGCTTTTGTAGCTCGATGTCACTGTTTTCGAATGCTTTCCATAATCCTTCCAATTCATCTTCCCGCTTGGCTAGGTACAGTCGATTTTTCCTGCTTCCGGGATCCTTTTTCTTATTTGTTAGCAACTGGCACATTTTGTCTGCCAGCTGTTTCTGTTCCTTTATTACTGGTTCCATGTCGTCGCAGCTTCTTTACTGGCTTTGGAACTAACCTGGTTTAATAAGTAGTATTTTACCACTTTCCGATTTTCCAATTTCTTAGCGGGACGTATGCCGCTGAAGATTTTTCTCGCTGAACGGCGGAAGCCCTTGGAATCGTTTTTCTTAGCAGGACGTATACTGCTAATACTTATTCTCGCACCTGTGACGGGAATTTTCTTGTACTGAGTCGTATGACGTTTCTCCTTGGAGACGGCTCAATTTGCACTTCTCCCCAATCTATTTACAGAAAAGTACATACCAATCTTGTTGCAAGTCCTCCAAAATTTTTCATACGGATATTGCAGATCCGGTCCAGTTACTTTTATTTGCCCAGAGTTCAGATCCGTTCCGCGTGTCCCAGGACTCTTGATTGATGCACTTCTTTTCTTCTGTTTCCATTTCGGAAGGACCGAAGGGTCCGCGATGTTATCTTGATTTGAGGATTTTTCTCCAAAATTCTGCTTCTTCTTGACCGGGGAGTTGTTGGCTCGAAGGACCAATGTAAAATTTAGCCAATGTTTCCTTCAATTATTCTTTTTCCTCCAAACTCCGGTCCAGTTGCCCAAATAGCCCAAAATTTGGATCCGGCTCGAAAGACCAATGAAAAAATAGCCAAATCCACTATGGAACTTAGAAATTTTATAGTATTGTAGGACCAGGTTAGTCCTTGACAGGAGATGGAACTTGTAGTTGTTGCTATAAGAGATAACGGGGGTTGGTCAGGCCAAACCAACCGTTTATAGACAATGTTTGCGTTCGTCCATCGTTACCAATGAATACACTCTCATTGCTAAAAGTATATTGATTAAAAATAACAGTACAAATGCTTATATACAAATAATGTGGGCCGTGTTTTTAACCCACTATTAAAAATTACGATCGCATGCACTTAATGTAATGTAATCATATATGTTTGTTGCAGTCTGACCTAGTGCACTTCGCAAAACGTAAAGACTACATGCTTACTATACTAATTTGTAACTTGACACAGAAACCATTTATCTAGCACGCGTTACGCAGTTCTTGTAATCTGATTACATGCATTGTTGTACTTACACAATTTCAGTTCGTTTTACACTTTTTATGTTAAATTCATGTTCAAACAAAAGTTTAAACAACACCATTTAAATACAAGTTCCAGCAGTTTTATTAAATACGTACAAAAGTTTCAGTAACAACAATTCCAATTTAGACAAATATTGAGTATCTATGTTGGCATGATAGATGTATGTTGGGTTGCAGTCTCAAATAGTAAGGTGCTTCAAGTTTCATGACCCACCCTGTATAGCAATCCTTGTGAAAAAGTAATTTTTACAGTAGATGTTGCATGTCCCTTATGGGTTTTATAGTCGACCTCTTCAAAGTGTTTCATGGCTTCTTTACTTATCACTGCTGATCCTTCTCTAGCATATTATCAAGATGGATTGTATGATATGTTTTATATATCATTACTTTAGATATCTTTCAAGAAAATATATTTCTGCTATTAGACTTGTCGATCTTCTTGTTCCATAGAAATGTTAAAGTTCAAAGACTTGTTAGAGTAGTTCATTGGCATTCTAGGTTACTGACATGTTGAATTACTGTGCTCTCTACCCCTTTCGTTGCAAAAGACTTTTTTAGCCTCTGGCATGGTTGCTGTTTTGCTTCTCTGCTGATGAAAGACTTTATGAAAGTGGGCAAAATGTTAAGTATTTCTATCTCAACAATGGCATGGTTCATCACATAATAATAATGGCAATGGAAGCATGTGATTTTTAGAACTTTTCCTCGTAGATATTGGAAATTAGCAGATAGTAAGTGGTTAGTTTCTAATATTGAAGAAGGAGATATTTGTCCAGCTTGAATTGGTGAATCATCCCAGTCTGTTACAAAAATACTACCATATGACAAAAAAAAATCCAAATGGACAAAAACGTGGCATCAAATCTTGGAATTGGCACTTCGATGCTAAGAAAGTGAAACTAGCAAACAAGTCGAATAAAGTTGTAGGTTGTGAGTTATCTAGAAGTGGATCGTGGAACAAAAATTAGTGAAAATGTTCCTAAAATGAAGTATTAAACGCCATCTGTGCAAATATACTGTGCGAACAAGTCAATCGCCCACAAAACAACAAAGGATTATTTTCAATAATTGTCATTTTAAACTTATTTTGTGTTAATTGCTAATGGCTTTTGTATATTTATTATTCGTTAAATTGTCATGTCGAATTATACTTTATCTTTTGTAGTCAAAGGGGTAAAGTTGAATTTGGATGGTAGTTGCGAAACGAGTTGAAAGAGATTTTAAAGGATTTTGCGTTCAATATGAAATGAGTTCATGACAACGGCTCGATGATTAAAACAGTGTCCAATATAACGACAAAATAGTTACAAGAACTACATTTTAAAATATTCAAATGTTCAATAAACCTCTTTGCTGAAATAATCTTAAAAAAGCAAAAAACGCTAAAGTCTGGTTACTGCACGGTAATATAAAAAAAGTTTGGTGGCATTTACGGAAAACAACTATACCAGAATGATTAATATGTAGGATGAGGATAGTCCTCATGGTCTCCACAGATAATTCTGCCAAATAGTTAATATGGCGGGGTGTTGAAGTCATTGCTTGTTTAGTGTACCATTTCAATGAAAAACTGAATTATGAAGGATCTTTTCGATAACTCCATTTTTTCATAGACTTATCAAAAGTGGATCATTCCAATTCCAAATCAGAAGGATCCGAACGTTTGCTCTGTCAGGTCCTGTGTAGTTATAAAACTACATTTATAAATTAAATTTTGAAAAAGATGTTCTCTAAGCAGTCTCTAACAATAAAAACTGATGGACTCTTCCTCACCCCTAACCCACATTGCCAAAAAATCTGGTCTGATACAGGCACACAACTTCCTTTTACAATGATCTTATAATTAGTCAAAAATTTGATTTAGTTTTTAAGCATTTGTCAAAAATTTTCAAAAATACAAACTAGAGTGTTAGCAAAGAGCATATTATATGCTCTTTGGCGTTAGTTCAAGGCAAAAATTTTCTCTAAAATTGTAAGTTGAATTAAAAAATGTAATAATATACCGGGTGTTCTATTTAAAATAGAAGTTAATAAAAAATAGGAAAAAACAAAAGAAACCCATTTTAGAGATACTCAACTGGAAACTCACCTATCTCACACCAATACACATTAAAAATGTAAAGTTTGAAATAAAATCGTTGAAGTCGTTTTTGAAAAGATCGAAAAAAACTGAAAAATCACAAGAGTAAACACCTACTTCCGGTTATGGGATTTTCTTCAAAAGCATGCTGTTGCATCTAGAAAGTACACAAAACTTATATATGAAGACAGACAGACCAATGAACAAAACCCATGTTTTTTGGGTTCAGGAAACTCTAAAACGTGACGATCTGTTGAAAATTCAGTTTCGAATTTTTGGGGTGAATCCAATACTTCCTTTATCGTAAAAGGAAGTAAAAAGTGAATCTGGTACAAAAAGTGCCTAATAGGTGTAAATGAAATAGTGAAGTGCAGTGCAGTGCAGAAATACCTGGTTTTAACATCAAAAGAGCCAAATCTAAGTTAATAAAGGAACAGAGAGATAGACTATCCACTTCCACTAACATTGCAGTTCTGTATTGGACAATTCTGCAAAAGCTTTTTGATCGGCCTCAGCAAAACCCAAAGCAACAAAAAATGTCTACAATAAAACCACTTTGTGGCTAAAACAGGTCACTGGTCTACAATAAGAAGAAGAAGAAGAAGAATAAAACTGTACCTTCTACAATTATTATTATCCTCGTTCTAACAGTTTTTTTAAATTATTAATATACGACATTCGTGAAATAATTTTGAAATTGTTATCAACAATGCATTTCTAAAAAATGATAATTATTCCACATATTTACATTTCACAGATGCTGCTTTACCCAGTGTGTGCCCAAAAATTGTCACTAAAACTGAATGGGGCGCTCGAGGTGCCAACCAGGTTGAATATGCTGTTGCTCCTGTGGATTATGTAATAATTCATCACACCGTGACACCTACGTGTACGGATATGCTGAAGTGTTCGCAGTTGCTGAAAAGTATTCAGAATTTCCACATGGATGACCTTAACTTTGACGACATAGCTTACAAGTAATGCAAAGAACAATTGATATGCTCATAACTAGCTGTTATGCATTTACAAATATTTTCAGTTTTATGGTTGGTGGCGATGGTAAAGTCTACGAAGGTCGTGGATGGCACAAGGTAGGAGCCCATACCAAGGGTTACAATAGTCGTTCTGTAGCAGTTGCCTTCCTTGGTACATTTACTAGTAAGCAGTATAGAGATAATTAGCTATTTTATTCTACATATCGTTTGCAACAGATAAATTACCGACCACAGAGCAGCTCCAAGCAGGAAAGGACTTGATACAGTGTGGAGCAGAACTGGCTGAACTCAGTGATACTTACAAACTGTTTGGTGCTAGGCAAGTTAGTGCCACTCAAAGTCCTGGACTAAAACTTTATAATGAAATACGGACTTGGCCACATTTTACAAAGCGAATTTGAAATTAGTACTAGTAGGTACAATTATTTCTAAACAATTATATTTAGTTTATGATTTAATATTGTTAATTTATAACTAATTTAAACTAAATAAAAATTTGTAAATGCAAAATGTGTAGTTCTTAAGTTGTACAAGAAAATTTAACAAGAAGAATATGACTTGGCAAATCTCGGATGCAGGTGGGATACGGACAAGTAAAACAGTCACCACCGAGGCAACAACAAGGCTAGCTTGCTGAGTCCTGAAAAACATACAGTCCGTGATAGCAGGCCGCAGCTGTTCTCGTTCAATTTACGCTTGAAAACATTATGTTAGTCAATAGATATGAAAAATATCAAGCCATTGTTATTGATGATGATTGATCATCTTTTACTATTTCTATGTAGTGTTTACAGTTCTAGCATCTTCTTCTTGTCAGCTGTCCCTGTTCAGATGTTAATTGGAAGAGTTGTGATGCTGTCATTCCTCTCCACTGACAAATGTTTCGGAGCCAAGGTAATCGTTTTCTCCCTACTGGTCTTTTTCCTTGAATTCGACCTTTAATGATAGTAACTGCATTTATTGTTTCTTAGAATATGGCCGAAAGTAGAGTACCTACACGGGTTCTGGCGCACTTCCGGTGGTTTGGAACTTGGCTAAGTGTCACGTGGCGGCCTCTGGTTTGAAACTTGGCTAAGTCTAGTCGAAGGTCACGGGTCTAGCCGGGGTCAAGGTCACGGGCCCCGGTCATTGGCCTCTGGTTTGAAACTTGGCTAAGTCTAGTCGAAGGTCACGGGCGAGGTCACGGGCCTCACCTAGGTCACGTGCCACTTCCGGGAATTTTTTGGGTTAAAAGTGTAGTTTTTGAAATTTTCCCACGCTCGAGCATGTCTATTCATGCAGGATGTTATCAGTAAATAGAACAATGAAAAATTTTCTCAGGCTCGACCGGATGTGAGTCATCGTTTGACAGACATGCCTATTCTTGCAGGATGTTATCAGTAGAACAATTCGAGAACAATGAAGGTATTGTTGTCTAGAGATTAAAATGTGCAAAGCTGGTAAATAGAACAATGACATCCATTGTTTTAAAATCAGCACGAAATTGGACAATGAAGCCATTGTTGTCTGGAGATTAAAATGTGCAAAGCTGGTAAAAATTGAACAATGAAAGCCATTGTTTGAGAAAAAATCAGCACAACTGCTAAAGTGAATGCTGTCTTTGTTTGAAAAATTTTTTTTTGCTGACGCTGTTAAAAGTCTAAAACACTAAAGTTTCTCACGATACATTTTGGAGGTAAAAAAGTCTAATTTTTACAAGATTCCCACGATGAATTTTTGAGGTTAAGAGTCTAATGTTTACAAGATTCCTATACCGGATGTGTGTCATTGTCTGGAAATGTCAGAGTTGTCAAAACCTGCCTGCCTGCCTGTTTATCTTTTGCGCAATTAAACAATGAAGCCATTGTTTGAGAAATGTGCAAGGTTGCAAAAAATAAACCGAATTAATTGTGGTCTAATAGTATATATCGAATTATTTCCAGCTAAAAAGATGCAATATGAAAATCCAAACCATTTTAAATACCTTGTTAGGTTTTTGTTTTATTACACGTTCAACGAGATGTATGTCTGGATATTTAACTTGAATAGGCCGATTGGAAGCATCTTTTAGTAGATAGGTAATGTGTTCGATCCAGCTGGAGGACTGTTTAAGCGGTAGACAGTATTTAACAAAGTGTTGGGGTGTTAGAGACATTGTTTGTAAGCAAAGTAAATATTACATGTTTTTCCCGTACTTTATTAAATACACAGTCTCGAGCCGATAGTTATTTATTTCGCTTGGATTTATGTACAACATCCCCTCACTTTAGCAATAAGCATGTTCCTAAAGAAATATTATTATGCTGTAGAGATTTACAGTTCGGAGTGTAAACTGAGTTAAAAATTTTGGATATTAGCAACAGTACCATTTAATTGCATATTGTTTTCTTTTACGTAAGATCCGTAAGATTAGATTGTATTAATATAGATTCGAAAGCACTGCTGACAGACAGACAGAAAACTTGTAAACCGGGCCTTGTCAAATATCGAACAGCAATATATATTAGTAAAAAATACTCTTCCAGTTTAAAAAGTTTGATGTAGTTTTAGCCAATCTTATACACATTCCAGCACTAAAAAATGGTAGGAAGCGGAGTCTTAGCAGAATTTTATAATACAAAACAGGGGCGATAAAATAATCGTGTCTACCACCCGACATTTTTCAGTTTATATGATTCAGCAACTTCCGCATATCGCAAAAACAAACACCTTCTTTGTTCTTGTGTTAGCACCTTGGCTTTACCGCAAGCTATAAGTTCTTTCTTAGAACAGTATGACGAACTTCTTAGGAAATATGTAAGCCATTATCTTATAGAAAGACCAAATCTAGGGTGGTAGTGGTGTAGTTTTTATCATTGGAATTTCGATTTCTTACAACGGTATTTTGTAAATAGTCCAGCATAGTTGTAGCAGAGACTATAGAAGATATAAACAGACAGTAATATTAATCTAAAATTGAATTAACAAAGTTGTTAAACGTATGATACAGGCAGTTATTAATTACTTAATTGTCCTATATCCGGTATTCATGGTTTATCTGATTTTAATAGTCGAATAACTAAGGTTATTACAATGCTAAAGACTGTGCGCAAAAAATGTAAGATACCAAAATTTAAAATAAAACCCAGAGAATAAGAATTAAATTAAATAAAGCCATTAGATCACTGCAATATATTAGTAAAAAATATTCTAATTAATAAGGATGCTATACTCAATGGTGAGGGGCAGTTTCATTTTTGCTGGAGAAAAACATCTAGATTGGTTAAAAATCAGATGTATAAGAGAAAATCTCAAACTTGTTTAAAAACATTTTGTAACTAAACAATCACATTTAAAATTGTGTAAATAAAGCTAAAATTAGAAGGAGACGCAGACTATAGAAAATACGTGTCAATACTTGTGGATGTGAGCGTCTAGGGAATGTGCAGGGTTGCTAAAAATAAACCGGATGTGAGTCATTGTCTGTAAATGCCAAACTTGTCAGAACCTGCCTGCCTGTCTGCTGCCCAATTAAACAACGAAGCCATTGTTTGAGAAATGTGCAAGGTTGCAAAAATAAACCGGTTGTCTGGAGTTTCTGCACAGGTCAGTGTGAGGGTCTGCGCGAGGGTGTTTGCGCATGCTTGGCGGTAAAATCAAATTCTGTGCAGGTTTGGCGGGAAATTTAAATTCTGCGTAGGTTTTGGCGGGAAATTCAAATTATGCTCAGGTCTTACAGGTAAACAGATAGGTAGACAGGCAAACAGTCAGACAGGCAGTATGGTTTATGTCTTAATCTGATTTTAATAGTCGATTAGCGTCGAATAACTAAGGTTATTACAGTGTTAACAACTGTGCGCAAAAATTTTAAAATAAAACCCAGAGAATAAGAATTAAATTAAATAAATCCGAGTAAAAGCTATTAGATCACTGCAATACTCTAATTAATAAGGATGGTGAGGGACAGTATAATTTTGAACTTATCTAGATTGGTTAAAAATCAGATGTATGTATAAGAGAAAACTTGTTTAAAAACATTTTGTCAGACAAATTCCTGTCTAGACCTGCGCATGTGAGTCATCGTCTGGGAATGTGCAAGGTTGCTAAAAATAAACCGGTTGTCTGAGGTTTCTGCGTAGGTCTGCGCGGGAGTCTGTGCGGAGGTTTGTCGAAAAATTCAAATTCTGCGTAGGTTTTGGCGGTAAATTTAAATTACACTCAGGTTTTGACGGTAAATTTAAATTATGATCAGGTTTTCGGCGGGAAATTTAAATTCTGCGTGTTGTCTGGGGTTTCTGCACAGGTCAGCGTGAGGGTCTGCGCGAGGGTGTTTGCGCATGCTTGGCGGTAAAATCAAATTCTGTGCAGGTTTGGCGGGAAATTTAAATTCTGCGTAGGTTTTGGCGGGAAATTCAAATTATGCTCAGGTCTTACAGGTAAACAGATAGGTAGACAGGCAAACAGTCAGACAGGCAGTATGGTTTATGTCTTAATCTGATTTTAATAGTCGATTAGCGTCGAATAACTAAGGTTATTACAGTGTTAACAACTGTGCGCAAAAATTTTAAAATAAAACCCAGAGAATAAGAATTAAATTAAATAAATCCGAGTAAAAGCTATTAGATCACTGCAATACTCTAATTAATAAGGATGGTGAGGGACAGTATAATTTTGAACTTATCTAGATTGGTTAAAAATCAGATGTATGTATAAGAGAAAACTTGTTTAAAAACATTTTGTCAGACAAATTCCTGTCTAGACCTGCGCATGTGAGTCATCGTCTGGGAATGTGCAAGGTTGCTAAAAATAAACCGGTTGTCTGAGGTTTCTGCGTAGGTCTGCGCGGGAGTCTGTGGGGAGGTTTGTCGAAAAATTCAAATTCTGCGTAGGTTTTGGCGGTAAATTTAAATTACACTCAGGTTTTGACGGTAAATTTAAATTATGATCAGGTTTTCGGCGGGAAATTTAAATTCTGCGTGTTGTCTGGGGTTTCTGCACAGGTCAGCGTGAGGGTCTGCGCGAGGGTGTTTGCGCATGCTTGGCGGTAAAATCAAATTCTGTGCAGGTTTGGCGGGAAATTTAAATTCTGCGTAGGTTTTGGCGGGAAATTCAAATTATGCTCAGGTCTTACAGGTAAACAGATAGGTAGACAGGCAAACAGTCAGACAGGCAGTATGGTTTATGTCTTAATCTGATTTTAATAGTCGATTAGCGTCGAATAACTAAGGTTATTACAGTGTTAACAACTGTGCGCAAAAATTTTAAAATAAAACCCAGAGAATAAGAATTAAATTAAATAAATCCGAGTAAAAGCTATTAGATCACTGCAATACTCTAATTAATAAGGATGGTGAGGGACAGTATAATTTTGAACTTATCTAGATTGGTTAAAAATCAGATGTATGTATAAGAGAAAACTTGTTTAAAAACATTTTGTCAGACAAATTCCTGTCTAGACCTGCGCATGTGAGTCATCGTCTGGGAATGTGCAAGGTTGCTAAAAATAAACCGGTTGTCTGAGGTTTCTGCGTAGGTCTGCGCGGGAGTCTGTGCGGAGGTTTGTCGAAAAATTCAAATTCTGCGTAGGTTTTGGCGGTAAATTCAAATTCTGTCTAGGTTTTTGGGCGGGAAATTCAAATTATAGTCAGTGGAAAAATCTGGGAGTGTACAAGGTTGGTAAAATGTATGGGGCCTTTACACCAGATGTAGTTAATGATCTCCATTATCAGTGTCTATAAATTTGGTAGACAGACAGACAGGCAGGCAGACAGACAGATAGACAGACAGACAGACAGACAGACAGACAGGTAGGCAGACAGATAGACAGACAGACAGACAGACAGACAGACAGACAGACAGACAGACAGACAGACAGACAGACAGACAGACAGGCAGACAGACAGGTAGACAGCTAGACAGGTAGACAGCTAGACAGGTAGACAGCTAGACGGGTAGACAGCTAGACAGGCAGACAGCTAGACAGGTAGACAGCTGTTCCTGTAACGGTTTTATGGGCACGACGGTGTAATAAAACGACAATTGTAACTATAATGTAGTTTATTTGTCTAACGTACATGTATAAAATTATTACAAATATATTATACACTAGTCAATTATTGTGGTAGAGGTGTTGTTGTCATCTCTGTCTGGAGGATCTCTTCGTGCTGTTTCCGAACTGGATTTATTCAATTATTCCTGCCTCTTTTAACTCTTCTATTATACTAACAATTTCATTTCTATGATTTGTATGGCCAGATGCTTGAGAGGCATACAGTAACTTTAATCGATCAACTAATTCGTTCGGATCATCCCAGTAAACATAATCCAACGGTTTATTGCTAACTTGTTTATACATTTGCTGCATACCTTTACCAGTAGTCCTTAACGATATCGATGATGGCGTGGGTGATGATGACAGGTTAGATTTTATAAATTTCTTGTATTTCGCTTGGTTGAAACCTACCTTCTGATCATTTTTATCAAAATTTATATGCGCTGCATTTGTTCTGTTTATGATATCAATATAATTTGCTCTATCTGTCGACGTTGGAGTTATTTGAGGATCGTTTTTAAATAGTAATTCGTACAAACCAGGCGTACCTTCATAGCGAACATTTTTTACAATTATATCAGAACCCTTTATATCTAGCTCATCTCCACCAAAATAAAATTGGTTTTTATCAAAATCATATCTAATTCCATACCTCCCTAGATTTGGTCTTTCTATAAGATAAGTGCTTACATATTTCCTAGGAAGTTCGTCATACTGTTCTAAGAAAGAACTTATAGCTTGCGGCTGAAATTTGTTTGCTATAGTTGTATTAGGTTCATCTTCGGAGGATTCACACAATACTTCATCAGCCGGTTTTGGTGTAAATAATTCTAGTTTTGGAGGATTTGATATATTGATATATTCATCATCGTCATCATCCGCGTCATAATCGTATTTAATTGGAGGATTTGATTTATTGATATATTCTTCATCGTCATCATCCGCGTCATAATCGTATTTAGTTGGAGGATTTGATATATTGATCTATTCATCATCGTCATCATCCGCGTCATAATCGTATTTAGTTTTTCTTTTAAGATTATATTTATCATCATCATAATTGTATTTAACTTTCTCTTTCTTTTTCAATTTGAAAGGCTTAAATTGTGATGGAGGATTCTCTTTTGTATTGATTTTTTCTGCAACACTTTGTATTTGTTCGGTAACAGGTTTAAAAAATTTACCAAGGAGCTGTTGTTGCACCAACTTACCCTCCTTAAGAGCTCGAACTTTCTGTCTTATAATATTTTTAGTTTTAATAAGTTGCTTTGCTACTTTCGTTTTCATTATTGTCACAAGTATGTAAGCGGTAGACAGGTAGACTGGTAGACTGGTAGACAGGTAGACAGCTAGACAGGTAAACAGCTAGACAGGTAAACAGCTAGACAGTTAGAGAGACTGACAGATTCAAACTAGTTCACACGTCAACAGTTTCTTATCAAATGATAGATATCAGGACTGTTAGATGTATATATAAGAATCAAATTCATGACGATAGCGTCCACCAATCTGAGTTCAGTTATTCGCTAGAATTGTCTGAAATATGATTGAGGATAATGTTTACCACCACTGTTTTCTTTCATATGTTCGTGCAATGTGCAAGCAATACATTTTCGTCCTTCTTGATCGGTTTCCCCTTTACATTTTGGACACTTATACTTAACTGGTACAGGCATCTCTCTCACACCTATTTCTATTACTGCTCACACGTCAACAGTTTCTTATCAAATGATAGATATCAGAATTGTTAGATGTATATAAGAATCAAATTCATGACGATAGCGTCCACCAAGCTGAGTTCAGTTATTTGCTAGAAATATGATTGAGGATAATGTTTACCACCACTGTTTTCTTTCATACGTTCGTGCAATGTGCAAGCAATACATTTTCGTCCTTCGTGATTGGTTTCCCCTTTACATTTTGGACACTTATACTTAACTGGTACAGGCATCTCTCTCACACCTATTTCTATTACTGCTCACAATCTGTACAATAAATGCCTGTCTGTCTGTCTGTCTGTCTGTCTGTCTGCCTGCATGCCTGCCTGCCTGCCTGCCTGCCTGCTTGCCTGTCCGCCTACCTATCTGCATGCCTGTCTGCCTGTCTGCCTGCCTGCCTGTCTGTCTGCCTGCCCGCCTGCCTGCCTATCTGCCTGCTTGTCTGTCTGTCTGTCTGTCTGTCTGTCTGTCTGTCTGTCTGTCTGTCTGTCTGTCTGTCTGCCTACCTGTCTGTCTGTCTGTCTGTCTGTCTGTCTGTCTGCCTGTCTGTCTGGCTGTCTGTCTGTCTGTCTGTCTGTCTGTCTGTCTGTCTGTATGTCTGTCTGTCTGCCTACCTGTCTGTCTGTCTGTCTGTCTGTCTGTCTGTCTGTCTGCCTGTCTGTCTCTCTCTGTCTGTCTGCCTGTCGGTCTGCCTGTCTGTCTGTCTACCAAATTTATAGACACTGATAATGACAAAGACCCCATACATTTTAGCAACCTTGTACACTCCCAGATTTTTCCACTGACTATAATTTGAATTTCCCGCCCAAAAACCTAGACAGAATTTGAATTTACCGCCAAAACCTACGCAGAATTTGAATTTTTCGACAAACCTCCGCACAGACTCCCGCGCAGACCTACGCAGAAACCTCAGACAACCGGTTTATTTTTAGCAACCTTGCACATTCCCAGACGATGACTCACATGCGCAGGTCTAGACAGGAATTTGTCTGACAAAATGTTTTTAAACAAGTTTTCTCTTATACATACATCTGATTTTTAACCAATCTAGATAAGTTCAAAATTATACTGTCCCTCACCATCCTTATTAATTAGAGTATTGCAGTGATCTAATAGCTTTTACTCGGATTTATTTAATTTAATTATTATTCTCTGGGTTTTATTTTAAAATTTTTGCGCACAGTTGTTAACACTGTAATAACCTTAGTTATTCGACGCTAATCGACTATTAAAATCAGATTAAGACATAAACCATACTGCCTGTCTGACTGTTTGCCTGTCTACCTATCTGTTTACCTGTAAGACCTGAGCATAATTTGAATTTCCCGCCAAAACCTACGCAGAATTTAAATTTCCCGCCAAACCTGCACAGAATTTGATTTTACCGCCAAGCATGCGCAAACACCCTCGCGCAGACCCTCACGCTGACCTGTGCAGAAACCCCAGACAACACGCAGAATTTAAATTTCCCGCCGAAAACCTGATCATAATTTAAATTTACCGTCAAAACCTGAGTGTAATTTAAATTTACCGCCAAAACCTACGCAGAATTTGAATTTTTCGACAAACCTCCGCACAGACTCCCGCGCAGACCTACGCAGAAACCTCAGACAACCGGTTTATTTTTAGCAACCTTGCACATTCCCAGACGATGACTCACATGCGCAGGTCTAGACAGGAATTTGTCTGACAAAATGTTTTTAAACAAGTTTTCTCTTATACATACATCTGATTTTTAACCAATCTAGATAAGTTCAAAATTATACTGTCCCTCACCATCCTTATTAATTAGAGTATTGCAGTGATCTAATAGCTTTTACTCGGATTTATTTAATTTAATTCTTATTCTCTGGGTTTTATTTTAAAATTTTTGCGCACAGTTGTTAACACTGTAATAACCTTAGTTATTCGACGCTAATCGACTATTAAAATCAGTTTAAGACATAAACCATACTGCCTGTCTGACTGTTTGCCTGTCTACCTATCTGTTTACCTGTAAGACCTGAGCATAATTTGAATTTCCCGCCAAAACCTACGCAGAATTTAAATTTCCCGCCAAACCTGCACAGAATTTGATTTTACCGCCAAGCATGCGCAAACACCCTCGCGCAGACCCTCACGCTGACCTGTGCAGAAACCCCAGACAACACGCAGAATTTAAATTTCCCGCCGAAAACCTGATCATAATTTAAATTTACCGTCAAAACCTGAGTGTAATTTAAATTTACCGCCAAAACCTACGCAGAATTTGAATTTTTCGACAAACCTCCGCACAGACTCCCGCGCAGACCTACGCAGAAACCTCAGACAACCGGTTTATTTTTAGCAACCTTGCACATTCCCAGACGATGACTCACATGCGCAGGTCTAGACAGGAATTTGTCTGACAAAATGTTTTTAAACAAGTTTTCTCTTATACATACATCTGATTTTTAACCAATCTAGATAAGTTCAAAATTATACTGTCCCTCACCATCCTTATTAATTAGAGTATTGCAGTGATCTAATAGCTTTTACTCGGATTTATTTAATTTAATTCTTATTCTCTGGGTTTTATTTTAAAATTTTTGCGCACAGTTGTTAACACTGTAATAACCTTAGTTATTCGACGCTAATCGACTATTAAAATCAGATTAAGACATAAACCATACTGCCTGTCTGACTGTTTGCCTGTCTACCTATCTGTTTACCTGTAAGACCTGAGCATAATTTGAATTTCCCGCCAAAACCTACGCAGAATTTAAATTTCCCGCCAAACCTGCACAGAATTTGATTTTACCGCCAAGCATGCGCAAACACCCTCGCGCAGACCCTCACGCTGACCTGTGCAGAAACTCCAGACAACCGGTTTATTTTTGCAACCTTGCACATTTCTCAAACAATGGCTTCGTTGTTTAATTGGGCAGCAGACAGGCAGGCAGGTTCTGACAAGTTTGGCATTTACAGACAATGACTCACATCCGGTTTATTTTTAGCAACCTTGCACATTCCCTAGACGCTCACATCCACAAGTATTGACACGTATTTTCTATAGTCTGCGTCTCCTTCTAATTTTAGCTTTATTTACACAATTTTAAATGTGATTGTTTAGTTACAAAATGTTTTTAAACAAGTTTGAGATTTTCTCTTATACATCTGATTTTTAACCAATCTAGATGTTTTTCTCCAGCAAAAATGAAACTGCCCCTCACCATTGAGTATAGCATCCTTATTAATTAGAATATTTTTTACTAATATATTGCAGTGATCTAATGGCTTTATTTAATTTAATTCTTATTCTCTGGGTTTTATTTTAAATTTTGATATCTTACATTTTTTGCGCACAGTCTTTAGCATTGTAATAACCTTAGTTATTCGACTATTAAAATCAGATAAACCATGAATACCGGATATAGGACAATTAAGTAATTAATAACTGCCTGTATCATACGTTTAACAACTTTGTTAATTCAATTTTAGATTAATATTACTGTCTGTTTATATCTTCTATAGTCTCTGCTACAACTATGCTGGACTATTTACAAAATACCGTTGTAAGAAATCGAAATTCCAATGATAAAAACTACACCACCACCACCCTAGATTTGGTCTTTCTATAAGATAATGGCTTACATATTTCCTAAGAAGTTCGTCATACTGTTCTAAGAAAGAACTTATAGCTTGCGGTAAAGCCAAGGTGCTAACACAAGAACAAAGAAGGTGTTTGTTTTTGCGATATGCGGAAGTTGCTGAATCATATAAACTGAAAAATGTCGGGTGGTAGACACGATTATTTTATCGCCCCTGTTTTGTATTATAAAATTCTGCTAAGACTCCGCTTCCTACCATTTTTTAGTGCTGGAATGTGTATAAGATTGGCTAAAACTACATCAAACTTTTTAAACTGGAAGAGTATTTTTTACTAATATATATTGCTGTTCGATATTTGACAAGGCCCGGTTTACAAGTTTTCTGTCTGTCTGTCAGCAGTGCTTTCGAATCTATATTAATACAATCTAATCTTACGGATCTTACGTAAAAGAAAACAATATGCAATTAAATGGTACTGTTGCTAATATCCAAAATTTTTAACTCAGTTTACACTCCGAACTGTAAATCTCTACAGCATAATAATATTTCTTTAGGAACATGCTTATTGCTAAAGTGAGGGGATGTTGTACATAAATCCAAGCGAAATAAATAACTATCGGCTCGAGACTGTGTATTTAATAAAGTACGGGAAAAACATGTAATATTTACTTTGCTTACAAACAATGTCTCTAACACCCCAACACTTTGTTAAATACTGTCTACCGCTTAAACAGTCCTCCAGCTGGATCGAACACATTACCTATCTACTAAAAGATGCTTCCAATCGGCCTATTCAAGTTAAATATCCAGACATACATCTCGTTGAACGTGTAATAAAACAAAAACCTAACAAGGTATTTAAAATGGTTTGGATTTTCATATTGCATCTTTTTAGCTGGAAATAATTCGATATATACTATTAGACCACAATTAATTCGGTTTATTTTTTGCAACCTTGCACATTTCTCAAACAATGGCTTCATTGTTTAATTGCGCAAAAGATAAACAGGCAGGCAGGCAGGTTTTGACAACTCTGACATTTCCAGACAATGACACACATCCGGTATAGGAATCTTGTAAACATTAGACTCTTAACCTCAAAAATTCATCGTGGGAATCTTGTAAAAATTAGACTTTTTTACCTCCAAAATGTATCGTGAGAAACTTTAGTGTTTTAGACTTTTAACAGCGTCAGCAAAAAAAAATTTTTCAAACAAAGACAGCATTCACTTTAGCAGTTGTGCTGATTTTTTCTCAAACAATGGCTTTCATTGTTCAATTTTTACCAGCTTTGCACATTTTAATCTCCAGACAACAATGGCTTCATTGTCCAATTTCGTGCTGATTTTAAAACAATGGATGTCATTGTTCTATTTACCAGCTTTGCACATTTTAATCTCTAGACAACAATACCTTCATTGTTCTCGAATTGTTCTACTGATAACATCCTGCAAGAATAGGCATGTCTGTCAAACGATGACTCACATCCGGTCGAGCCTGAGAAAATTTTTCATTGTTCTATTTACTGATAACATCCTGCATGAATAGACATGCTCGAGCGTGGGAAAATTTCAAAAACTACACTTTTAACCCAAAAAATTCCCGGAAGTGGCACGTGACCTAGGTGAGGCCCGTGACCTCGCCCGTGACCTTCGACTAGACTTAGCCAAGTTTCAAACCAGAGGCCAATGACCGGGGCCCGTGACCTTGACCCCGGCTAGACCCGTGACCTTCGACTAGACTTAGCCAAGTTTCAAACCAGAGGCCGCCACGTGACACTTAGCCAAGTTCCAAACCACCGGAAGTGCGCCAGAACCCGTGTAGGTACTCTACTGCCGAAATATGCATATTCTCTTTCCTTCACATTCTTCATCAATTCATTTTCTTTTCCACTTCTTCACAGTACCCCAACACTTGTTGTTCTTGGCTACTTTTAGCATTAAAAGCTGTAAAGGCCAATTACAGAAAGCAAACGGGAAACTACTGCATTATGCAATCCCACAATTAATCATCCTGCAGATATACAACTACAAATATACCATCCTCAGTCTCAGGGAAACTTTAAATAGTAGTCGAAGATTGTGACGAATCCCCTGTGCAAATTTTAAAGACGGAACTTGGAACGTAAGAAGCCTCTGCAAGGCAGGAAGATAGCAAATGTAGTGAAAGAAATGCAAATACTCACAATAGATATTATCAGCTAAGGGAGACGGGAAGTTAAAGATAAAGTAACCAATATGAAGTCAGGATTACAAGGTCAACTGAAAACTCATTAGGAAGACGAAATTATAGCCATTGCCGAAGAGAACTGGATGGAAACAGCATTGGATACGGAAGAGTGGAAAACCCTAGTGGAGGCTCTTGCCCAATAACTGGGATTTTATATGGGCTAATGGTAAATGGTAAGTGCTACAGAAACAATGGGCTGGGCACAAAAAGGTATCCGGGGACAGACTTTATTTCTAACCACAATCCAGCAGTAGAAACAATTAAGGCTAAGTTAGAGAATATTTAAAAAAAACTGGTGTGATACATTCACACAACTTTCTTTTACAGTGATCTTATAATTAGCCAAAAATTTGATTTTTAATTTTTAAGCATTTGTAAAAAATTTTTAAAATTTACAAATTCTACAAAAACGGTACAAAATAGAGTTAGTTGAAGAGACAAATTCCTTCTAGACTTTTAAACTAAATTCAAAAATGTAATAATATACCGGGTGTTCTATTTAAAATAGGAGTTAATAAAAAAAAGAAAAAAAAAAAGAAACCCATTTTAAAAGTATTCAACTGGCAAATCACCTATCTCACAACAATACACATTAAAAATGTAATAAAAATTTAAGGTTTGAAAAAAATCGTTAAAGCCTTTTGGAAAAAATCGAAAAAACTGAAAAATCACAAGAGTAAACCCCTACTTCCGATTATGAGATTTTCTTCAAAAGCTTGCTGTCTCATCTACATAGTACACAAAACTTATATATGAAGTTTCAACCCCATACCTCTTTTAGTTTTTGAGATATTCTGTTCACAGACAGCAGACAGACACACACACAGACAGACAGACACACACACAGATAGACCAATGAAAAACTATATGTTTTTTGGGATCAGGGGACTCTAAAACTTGAAGATCTGTTGAAAACTCAATTTCGAATTTTTAGGGTGAATTCAATACTTTATCGTAAAAGGAAGTAAAAACAGAAAAAAACAATCAAAGCTACATTGGAAAAAAATTGGAAAATGAAGATTATTCAAAAATACAAAAGAAAAATAGAAACTCGACCACATAACCAGCACTCACAGAAAATAAGCAGATATAGTCAAACATGAAAATCCTTGTAAAATCTTCAATTTTATCTAAACAATAGTACTCAAATCAGCTTTACAGTAATAAATCGGCAGGTTAGTTTTTCAGAACTCAAAAATGAAAAATAGCTAAATTTCAAAAATTCTTTAATTAGGTAACATTACGATTATTGTCTACACGTTTGGAGAATGTTGTGTGATGTGTGTCAAACTGTCATCAGTATCGCACATTCTTTCACCAAACGTGAATGTTGCACATCATAATTCTAATGAATTTTCAATACTTATGAATCAATAAAAATCAGTCATTAAACAAATATTTTTTCTCTTGGAGAATACTGCTAAAGAAGAAGCTGATGCATACCTGAAATCTTCCAACTTAAGTCATTCAGTAGATCTTATTCTACGAGGGAAATATAGATTTAAATTGGACTTTTTTATACAGCAATAATAAGAACAATACAAAGTTGATAAATACAATTTTATTTTTGAAAATAATGCTCTTGCTTTAATACACACTTATTGCAATGCTCGAGTAACTGGCGCATACCAACACAGGGAAAGTGTTTTGGTCGCCGGTGAACCCAAATTTGCAATATGGGGGGTATTGGTGTCGTTCAAGACTGCTATTAAAAGATTTGCATCATTCGAACACTGCACTCGCGAGACATTCTTCACCGAATTGTACTTTGAGCCTACCGTGAAGGTGAAAACGCGGTGAACCTTCAGCAGACAAAAATTGAATGATAATACGCTGGATGACGAGTGGGATACATAATTTATGTCATCTACAACAGAATTGTCATTATTTATTGAAACATTGAATATTCCTGGTATCGGTCACCTACATGTGGGTCTTGATTATTACATAAGAACATTAGCTATAGATGCTTACTAAGACAGTGAAAAACAAAAGGTTCAGGTCAAATTTATATATTGAAAAAACAACTTTATACACCCATGCCTAAAGAAGTTAGCATTAAAGTATTTATCATACAAACCTTCCAGTGTTTCATCAGAGAGACGATTTTCTACAGCTGGACTGATTCAAAGCGCTAAAAGAACCCGCTTGGCTCCTAATAATTTAAAGTCACTTTGTTTCCTAAGTAAAAACCTGCACACTCTTAACTTTGAATATTAACTGTTACGTTTAGATTACGCCGTCTTTTTAAGTTGACTGCGATAACCTCGATGCGCTTTTACCTTGGAAATTCCAATTGTGGTCTTTGACGCGTTCTTTCCGCTCGCAGCTTTCAAACAAGCAGTATGATGGTCTAGCAATTCAAGAGCTTCGTGGATATTTTATAAGGCTTTTGGTTAGTTTTGCATGTTGGTGAAATGCAAGCTTTCACGTTTTCGTGGCTCTGATGCCCCGAGCTCACGAGAGGAAGTTTTTCCTACGCCTTGTTTTTTTTTTTTTATTAACTCTCAAGCATATTTACACTGTACTATATAACATAAGTAATAAGTAAATGTCATGTGTGGTTTTGACTTGATTGGAGAAGTCTCCCATTGGTGACGCTCCTGCTAGTAATAAGAGGCTCTTAGTCCGCTTCATCTGTTGGGACCAGGTCCTTTGGCCACTGTCGTTTGAGTCTTCGGTCAAACTTATGTTCTGCTGCTAGCTGCCTTACTAGTCTATTGTCATGGTTTGGTAAATTTTCATGATAGTGGATTGCAAATCTTCGTATTTCCTCTGTGATAAATGGGATACGCAGGTCGTTGTGAAGGGTTAAATTGGAGACGTACCAGGGTGCGTCAATTAACATACGTAAAGTTTTTGATTGAAAACTCTGCAGTATTTTGGTGTTGGTTGGTTTGGTGTAACCCCAGAGCTGGATCCCATACGTCCAAATTGGTTTTAAGATTACTTTATATAGTAAGATTTTGTTTTCGACTGAGAGCTTAGATTTTCGACCCAGTAGCCAATACATTTGCCTTACTTTTATATTTAATTGTGCTTTTTTTGCTTTGTTGTGTGTTTTCCAAGTTAACCTCTTGTCGAGGTGTAGTCCCAAGTATTTTGTATCTGTTTTAATTGGAATTGGAGTGTTGTTTAAAGTTGTTTGTGGACAATCGCTGCGTTTTAATGTAAATGTTATTTGGGCTGATTTTTCCTGATTCACTTTTATTCTCCACTTAGATAACCAGTTATTCAGTATGTTTAGGTGTTGTTGTAGATTATTCGCTGCTACTATGGGATCGTGGCTTATGGATAAGAGAGCTGTGTCGTCTGCGAACGTGGATATTTCTGTATTTTCAGTTGTTGGAATGTCGGCGGTATATAATAAATAAAGGAAGGGGCCCAAAACGCTTCTTTGAGGAACTCCGGATTTTGTTTTGTTGTAGCTTGATGTAGTGTTGTTATATTTTGTTTGATAGTATCTGTCTGATAAGTATGATTTAAGCAATAGGTAGTAAGGAGCTGGTAAATTGAGTTTTATCTTATAAAGTAGCCCTGTGTGCCATACCTTATCAAAAGCTTTTGCTACATCTAAGAAAACAGCACCGCATACTTTACACTCTTCGAGACTTTCTGCTATTATGTTCACAATTCTATGAGTTTGCTGGATGGTGGAATGCCCCTCGCGAAATCCGAATTGATGAGTCGGAATAATATCATTGAATTCAATCTGCTCTTTTAATCTTCTTAATAGTAGTTTCTCGAACAGTTTAGACATTATATATTGGTAATAAGCTGATAGGTCGATATGAATCAGCTAGATTGGGTGGTTTACCAGGTTTGAGTATCATTAGCACCTGGACGAATTTCCATGTTAATGGATAGTAAGATAGCCGCAGTATTCCATTGTATATGGTTGTGAGCAGTACTAATAATAATAATAATAATAATAATAACATTTATTATACCTCTGGTAGTATAAAAGGTAGGTTTCATCTACACTAAAGGTTTTCTAGGCAAGTTCCTTAAAATTACACTAGCCACAAGGTCGTAACCTGGAGCTTTATAATTGTTGAGCAATTTAATTACCTTTTGTACTTCTGCCGGAGAAAATGGTTTTATCGGGAGAGACGTTTGACAAGGTGTATTGAGAAACGCTTTAATCTCATCGTCATCATTGCCGGGACTGGGTGGAAGTGGTTCAAATAGTTGTAACAGGTGATTTGCAAATACATCTGCTTTCTCTTGATCTGTTCTAGCCCACTCGCCGTTAATTTTCCTAATTGGTGGTACTACTTGTTTAGGTCTTTTGAATTTTTTTGTGGCCTTCCATATTGAGTGATCTTCACTGGAGAGATTCGATATATAATGGGCAAAGGTAGTATTTCGTGACTCTTGAAGTGCTCTGTGGAGCTGACGGTTAAGTCTGTGATAATGGGTTTTGTCTAGTTCGTTTCTTGTTCGTTGCCACTTACTTCTTGCTCGTCGTTTTTGAGTAATCAGGTCACGTATATGTTGCGGTATGTTAACATTTTGAACTTTTTGGTTGCGGCGGTCACTGCACTAGAGTGGAAGATAAAATAGTTCGCTCAAAATCGTAAACACGTCCACTCGCACGCTTAGACACTCGCAGACATCCTACGCCTTGTGCGAATTTTTTTGTAATTGCAACCACGAGCTTTTCCATGTGCCTGAATCGTCATCTGGGCAAGCAGTCCCAGGCATGAATAATGCCGGTCTAGTTCATTAAGCCAGTGAATCTGGGGACCGCTTCAAATCAGGTGCGGCGCTCGAATGTTTACAGCGCCTACCTAGGGCACGAGAAGGACCCGTCTAGGGGTTGCTTTTCCTCCTGCTTTGGCATCCCTATCTTGCTGTCGCGATGCAGTTTGCGCTGAAACACACTAGCTTTTACAATCTCCTCCAACACCGAGTTAGGAGGTCCTGCGAGCCAGGTGGCTTGCTAAGCCGCCCTTTAAATGTGTGCAATCTATAGCATTGCTGGATTTCGATGTAAGTCTGTAAGTATGTTGTAGCCTGTAATTAAGTAATGTAGAGCGATCCTGCGATTCTAACTGATGCAATGTATTGTGATAATTATGTATTTACTTGTACTGTGTTATTTGCACGAAATTATATGATCTTTATGCCAGTATACAGGGCGAGTTTAGTTACAGTTGATTACTTTTAGTTTGGAGCTATCTTTCAGGAAGTATAATATAGTGTTGGGTATTGAGTTTACAAATTCTCGTTAGAACACCGGGGTGCATTCGCCGTTATTTAAAAATTTGTTGGCGCTCTGGGCGTTTATTTAATTACTGTTCTACCGTTTCGTTCGTAAAGAGCTACACGCCTCCAATCGCTGAGCTAGCGGCCGGCTTTTGCACCTAAGTGTTCCTAATTTTGTTTTCTTTGGAAGATCGCCCAGTAATTTCAGTAATAATGAGCTAACACTGTAACACCATTAATCACAGAAATTAAAATGTTTAATGCTTCTAATGTTTATATGTACTACTTCATATTTCAAGATCTGGCAAAAGCTGCATGTAGTTTCAAGCTTTTGGTAATATTAAACGATTAATCGTAATCGTACAATTATTGTAATCGGAATTGCCATTGTAAATGTACTAATTGTTTCATCACTAATTTTTACTTTAGATATCTGTGATTTAATTCCATGATGTCATTCAATAGAGATGCATAATTTCCAAAAATAAAAACAAATTACTTTTACGTAAATTTTGATAATTTCAATAAATTATTATTTTAATTAGCTATACATTTTTTGTTTAACTTTATTTAAATACAGGTCTGACTATCTCCTTTCGTTTATGTAACTGTTACTTCTTACATTTTTGCATAAAGTTGTAATTTTTTAATTTAAAATTTCAATTTGTGTATAGAGTTACAGAATTTTCTAGTCAGAATTACATCTTTCATAGCTCAAATTAAATTTAATAGAATTTTTTTTTTTTTTAATTTTGCTCTATATTTTAGAATTCTGACAAACTAAGCTGCCAATTTATTTTAAATTTGGTAGTTTTGTCAAGCTTATTGAGTACTATTGCTTAGAATAAAATTGAAGCTTTTACAAAGTAACGCCCAATATAAATTTATTGTTAAGCTATATCTTTTCAATATCTGTAATTTTATAACGGAAAGGTTATTGTCACATTTTTATACATTGATGTAACAACTCATTATGCTTTTATGGAATTACAACAATATTAGCTATATGTTGGTTATTAAATATTTTATTGATTTATTCCTTCCTCCCGCTCTTTATACACAGAACTATTTGAAATGGATTTCGTAGTTTTAACGAAAATCAGCCAAGAAAAATGAAAATTTATTATTGTATCCTTTACAGTCGATAAATGTACGATGAAATACTCAGCATAGAATATGACATACTGTCAGCTGGACGACAAGAGATCTTACTTTCTATTATTGGTAATTTCAGTAATCTTTACGCGGCCAGACTCTGTTTAGAATCTGGACTCTTTTTGTGGCAATATTTCAAAAAACTGTATTTGGTCACTGACTAGAAGGAATTAAAATTCATCCTGTCAAATCAACTACTTCAAAGAAGTAAAAAAAAGACAGCTGAATATAAACACTTTCAAAACAGCATCATATGGTTTGCGTTACATGAACCTTAATACAAAACACGATTAAGAAAAAAAGGCTATCAAAATACGGACTCATCAAAGGACTAGCATTTGGGATTCTATGGAGTCAACACTAGGAAGTCACACATAATAAATATGATTGAAATTTGGTCATATGATGAGATACTGATCATACAATGATTTGCAGACTAATAAAAGACAAGAAAGGAGTTGAAACGAAATCATGAGAGAGAGAAATAAGACAATTATTTGGTTTTCAATTTTTATTGACTAAAAATATTTGTATCTTTTTTATTCTTCTACATATGAAGAGAAAATTAAATGCCTACAATAAATTTCAGATAGTAAAAAGCCACACATTCATATTATATACCATCAGCTAAGTCATATTGTCCGAAATATCGACTTATAATGCAAATAATTAGATTCAGATTTTGACACATTGTAAGAGGTGACTCGCTTGATAATCTAGATCTAACCCTTGCACATTGTCTAGCTAAAGACCTAAGCTCCGAAAAGATATTGGGAGGTAATGGAGTTTGTAATACACTTAAAATGGAGTAAATCCAGCATCCCATTGTGTTAGTAATTGTGTCTCCAGCCTTAATTAATTCTAATTTATTTGTAATTTTTTCTAATAATACTAAGTGGGCATGAGAATTAAAGCTGCTAACAACTGAAAATTTGGGGTATTCTTCATCCATTTTCTTTATCCAATATGTATGATCGCATTTATCAATGTCACACAATTTCGGTAATCGGGAATTGATATATTTGCGAAACCGAGTAAAGTCTTCTATTTTTTCCCTTTGCCATTGCTGAGTTGGTATCATTGATTTCGGGGCTTCTACACAGTCCTCCATCTAAAAATATTTAGTAAAAATTCAACAATTTCTATTATACACCTTAATATACTACCAGCGGGAGCGAAATGCTTGGTTGATTAATTTTTCTACCAGCAATATTTCCAATAGCTACTGTTGCGCATTTTTTTGCTTCGTACATAACGTGGTACAAGTATTCTTCCCCTGAAAAAAGAATGCAACCAATTTTAAACAAAAAAAGTTCAATCAACATAATTATGAATCGAAAAAATGACGGAGTTATGGTTTATTGAAGAAAATTACGCGACCAAATAATATAGGCAACCCATTTAGTACTGTTGGCAACCATGTTTAGAAAACTAAATCTGACAGTAGCAGAGAGTGCCATATATTCAAGGAGAATCCTCAAATTTTGAAGGGGCCCAAACGTTATACAGGGGGTCCCAAAAAGAATGGGACCCAATTAGTCATAGATTCCTTACTTCTTAATAAATCAATTAAACCTAATATACCTTAGTACAAAGTCCCTTCAGTAAGAAGTTATAGGGCCTTGAAGTTCAATTTTTATTTTTTATTTTTTATTAATTTCCACAAATGTAGATATCGATTTGAATTTTGGTATACTTACTTACTCTCATGTACTGCACTAACAGGAAAAAAATCATAAACTGGACTTGACTTTAAGGGGCACTTTACCTATCTTTCAAAACTTTTTTAGCTCTAACTTTGTTATCTGTAACATTTTTTAAAATGTTAGGTTATGTATCTGAAAGAGAATTAAAAAGCTCAAAAATAATGTACTCTTAGTAGCGTAAGAGCAACTGTTTACCTTAAAAAGCCTATCAAAGGTTTATGGTTGTCATTAAGATGTGCAATTATCAAGTAGGCATGATCACAAAAATAATGGATAGTGATTGTGATCTAGTAAACAACAAGAAATCAATTAATGACGTTGGTGACACCAATTTTTTGTCTTTTGTGCTTATGAAAATGCTGCGACAACAAACCTTTCAGAATTGGAGAATTCCTTATGTAGCGGCATTTTCTTAAACATAAAACAAATTCTTAGGTCACTAATTGATTTATCATTGTTTTTTACTAGATGACCATTGTTTTTGTGATCATGGCTACTTGATAATTGCACGTCTTAATAACAACCATAAACCGTTGATAGGCAATTTAAGGTAAATGGTTGCTGTTACGCTTATGAACTAAGAGTACATTATTTTTGTGCTTTTTAACTCTTTCAGATAATAACCTAAAATTTTCAAATATGTTACAGATAACGAAGTTAGAGCTAAAAATGTTTTGAAAGATAGGTAAAGTGCGCCTTATAGTCAAGTTCAGTTTATAAATTTTTTCCTATTAGTGCAGTACATGATAGTAAGTACGTATACCAAAATTCAAATCGATATAAGTAACAAACGACTTCCGGGATTGGACCGTGTCATGATAGAGATCGAAGAACTCAACGTTTCGCACGGTAACGTGTTAACGAAGCCAGAGGCGGAACTCTTTGCAAGGGAAAGGATAGAAGAGCACGGTAACTCAACGTGGTGCTCTTTGCTTTTTCCTCCTGATGAAGCCCCTTACGAAAGTGGGCGAAACGTTGAGTTCTTCGATCTCAATCATGACACGGTCCAATCCCGGAAGTCGTTTGTTACTTAATGACAATGGCCGTGAAAGCCTCAGAAATCATTCAAATCAAATCTCCACACTTGTGGAAATTAACAAAAAAATAAAAATTGAACTTCAAGGCCCTATTAACTTCTTACTGAAGGGACTTTGTACTAAGGTATACTAGGTTTAATCGATTTATTATGACGTAAGGAATCTATGACTAATCGGTGTCCTATTCTTTTTGGGACCCCCTGTATAACGTTTGGGCCCCTTCAAAATTGGAGGATTCTCCTGGAGCATTCTATAAACAATTTGAGGTTAGGTCTGGAGTTACCTGTAGTAGGAACTTTATTCGGATCAAAATTTTTTGGTAGCTCTATAGGCATAAATTTGTATCTGTAGTAGTCTTCATCGCTGCTATCTTCTTCTACACTTTCGCTGTCGTACATGATATTTCTCAATATCTACCGCCTACAAAATCAAAACATATCACATACAACCACAAAACAAATACCATACAACGTACAACGCCAACTTTACAAATAAATAAAATCTAACCCCCAAAATGCTGTAGTGGCTATCAACACACCTACGGTAGAATTTGCTTAACCGCAGAAGGTCAAAAATCCTACTCGTTATAGCTGATTCATAATAAAACGAACTTAAAGGTACAGACGCGATTTAAAAAATACACCTCTATTAAACTTTGGTTATAAAATTATTCTTGTACAAATAATAACGTAGGTTTCTATTACACTTCATTATAAACATTTGCCACCAATTCTTCTTCTTCTTATCACATTTTTTTTACAAGACACAATGTTGGATCCAGCTAGAGATGGGGAAGTCGTGGTGCAAGATTGAAAATTGATCCCGAAGAAAATTGTTTTTTTATTGTAAAACTAAAAGCAGTTTGACTAAGTTTCTCAAATTAGACCTATGTATAGAGGGAGCGACCTACCCTACTTCCATTTGACATTAAGGATGATGTTTCTTTATTCCCATTGTTTTAGCTCCGTGAGCACGATATGTTATAGTATAGTCTGTTTTTTTTTGCTTTATGATTCAGAGAAGGCTTTGCTTTTGCATTTTTGTAACAGTGTAGGTAGTTGGTTACAAAGAAAAAACACTAGTAATGTCAAAAACTTATTACAACTATCAATGTGTTATCTTAGTTATAAGCGCTATTATACATAATGAAAGCTACAATTACTGAATCACTGACATTAAATAAGGTATTGTTTTATTTTAAGAAATTTATTTAAACATGGTTGGTATCTAACTGTACAGAAACGTCATAAAATGTCTATACTCCATTTACTTGACATCTGCACTGTCAAACTGACATTATGTTGGCACCACTGCTGTTTTTCACATTTTAACAATTAAATTACTGTACAGTCTAATGAAACACACATTATTTTTGAGGTATAGTCAAGACATTTTTTTAAAATTTGACACTGACAGTGCAGATGTCAAGTAAATGGAGTATATATGTTCTAATCATATATCTATTACTTACTATATTGCTAGCGGCTATGAGTGGGAAACTCACGAAGGAAGTGAGACAGACAACCAACTCTTCAATGTATAACGGGGAGCGGTGCGCAAGGGCGGCGGCGTCGTCCGCCCAATGGGGAAGTGGTCAAGTTTAAACTTCTCTTCTAAAGGCGGAGTTCGAATTCTCACGCATGCGCACGAGACGCGTTATACTCTAAGTGAGACTATGTCGGCGCCGTAATGTTTTCTGGCGTTTCGAGGCCCTACTAGCAATATATGTGTATTATATACAGTGTGTCCAAGATAAGGAGGGCCAGTATGGGGATCTCGGTAATTGTAAGAGATACAAATTTGGTTAAATGGGAAGAAAGTTGAGCAATTAAAGGACTAACAAAATTACTTCTAGAAATCCTTGATATGATTTTTTGTTTTTGAATTATCTCAAAAAACCGAATTTTTGGATTTTCTATTTTATTTTTTTCTGGCGTTATTATTAAAGTTAGAGAGAAACTAATTAAACTTCTTTATAGCAACTTTTAGGTGACTTAATGATTACGTTATCAAATTTTTTATCCGACGTTTCGTCTTCGAGAAACCATCATCAACTTCATTTTTTTTAATATGGTTCTGGTTTTTTGATGCCAAACTTGTGAAGTTCTTTTTATTCTGAATTCAACAGTGTACCACATGTTATGGTTTAATTACGTTTCGAGCTTTTTTTGATCATCACCAGAAAATTTTTAAGATACGGACCTGGATTTCTCATAATTTTGTAAAAATAAGTTCACACAGTAAGTTAGGCGTTTTTAGATGCCGTTAAAATATTGAAATGCACATCATAATGTCATAATTCTGATACATTAATCTAATAATCAACCAATAACTATTAACAATAAATAACAAATAAATGAACAAGAGATAGACAGAAAGAATAACAAAACGAACATCGAAACAATTTAATAGGTATTCAATTTACAGAAGGTATTCAAAAAGGTTGCCATCATTCTCTAAGCATAAATAACATCTTCTAACTGTAGAATCTAAAACATTATTCAGCAATACTGGCGTTATACTTTGAAAGGCTTCAAGAACCAATCTTCTAAGTTCTTCTTCTGTTTCAAAGTTTCAAAACTTTGAATACCTATTACATTGATTCAATGCTCGTTTTGTTATTCTTTCTGTCTATCTTTTGTGCATTTATTTGTTGTTTATTGTTAATAGTTATTGGTCGGTTATTAAATTAATGTATCAGAATTATGACATTATGATATGCATTTCAATATTTTAACGGCATCTAAAAACGCCTAACTTAAGGTGTGAATTTATTTTTACAAAATTATGAGAAATGCAGGTCCGTATCGTAAAAATTTTCTGGTGATAATCAAAAATAGCTCGAAACGTAATTAAACCATAACATGTGGTACATTGTTGAATTCAGAATAAAAAGGACTTCACAAATTTAGCATTAAAAAACCAGGAGCGTATTTAAAAAAATGAAGTTGATGATGGTTTCTCGAAGACGAAACGTTGGATAAAAAATTTGATAACTTAATCGTTAAGTCCACTAAAAGTTGCTTTAAGGAAGTTTAATTATTTTCGCTCTAACTTTAATATTAACGCCAGGAAAAAATAAAATAGAAAATCCAAAAATTCGGTTTTTTGAGATAATTCAAAAACGAAAAATTATAGCAAGGGTTTCTAGGCGTCATTTTATTAGTCCTTTAATTGCGCAACTTTCTTCCCATTTAACCAAATTTGTATCTCTTACAGTTACCGAGATCCCCATACTGGCCCTCCTTATCTTGGACACACTGTATATGGTTCTAATGTAAAAATATATATTGAAAACTTGCTGCTGACTTTTGTTGTAGAAGTTATTATTTATGCTAAACATATAAGAGGGATTCACTGTTTTTTCAACATCGCCTAAAAATGACACCGTTCATACACTTATGATAGTAGCTGTCATTATTGTCCGAACCCAACAGTAAGTCACACCTTGGTAAAAATCCTGATGTGCATCCTGCATGCAAAATAGTATATCTCTTTCCCTCCGCCTTAACTTTAGTTGGATTACTTTTCAAGTCTGTGCAGGGTTTGAAAAAACCCTAACCCACTTGGCCCATGGGGGGTTTTTCCGGGCTTTTTCGAGTTTTTTTCGGGCTCTTTCGGGTTTTTCCCGTATTCTCGGGCTCATCGGTTTTTTCGACAAGCTGCAGTAGAATTCCGCCGTCTGAGGGGTCGGACATTCTAATCTAGAACATTTGCAAGGCACGTAAATTCACAATGTGTAGAAATATGTACAGTATACTCTCTGTTAGGCGGACACCCACGGTCGCTGAAAATTTGCTCGCTTAAAGGAGGTTTCCGTTCACGAGAAATTTGTACTAATAATCAACAGAAGTTATTTTACATTAAATTTATTAGTACATAATGTATAAAGTAGATACAATAAATAATTAGAGCAGGTATACTTAAAGATAAAAAATACACATTTAAATGAACATAACAGTTTAAAACACATACATATGATTAAGAGGGTTGAAAAAAGTCTATAATTGTTTTTTGACACAATTTTTTTAGTAATACATTTTTAAAATACTCCTCTAAACTGGTCGTTAATTCATATCCTTTCATATCGCCATTTTCTGTGGTAAACGATTTGATTGTTTGCAGAATTGACAAAACTTCTTTATTTAATTTGATACCATTTTCAGGGTTATACTGCTGTACTACAACCTCAATTTCACTATCTGTTTCTTGTTGTGATTCGACACTCTCAAAATTTATATTAACACTTTCATCTTCATACACTAAATTTTCATCTATCCCAACGTACGTCTCAAAATCCACGTCATTTGTTGTAGTTTATTGTATCATTTTAGACCTTTCAGAAGTAATAGACAAAGGTAACTCATCATCGGGTTCAAATTTTGTAGAAACTTCGGGAACATCTGAAAATGTGAATCCTGCTTTCTTTCTCAAACCAATTCTTTATGGCTGTAGGGTTCACTTGCTCCCATGCCTTTTTAATAAAGTAAACGACATCTAATAAATTAATGGATTTTTGTAGCACTTCTGCTGAGTCAACGGAGTCCATTCTAGATAAAATATGTTTCCAAATTGTAGATCGATACCAAGTTTTATAATTTTTGATTATCCCTTGATCTAACGGTTGGCAAAATGCAGCGGTATTTGGGGGAAGAAAATTTATTTTGATATTTGTCAATCTTATATCAAGTGGGTGAGAGGCAGCATTCTCGAGAAAAAGCAGTATTTTCCGTTTTTGCTGTCTCATTTTTTTATCAAATTGTTGCAAGAACTCGGACAATAAGTCAGCAGTTACTAGTCCCTTGGAGTGAATCCAAGACCGAAAAACTCAGTGGGTTTTTCGAGCGGGTTTTTTAATGTGGGCCCAGCCCGAAAAAACCCGTCGGGTTTTTTCGGGCTGGGCCCACTGTGGCGAACCCTGAGTCTGTGACGTGGGTCTACCTATGCAGATTGGTTCCATTGCGAAATATCCAGTTTCATCCAAAAACCGGAACATACACTTTTCACTAGTATTTCGAAATTGTAAATATTTCTTTAAAGAAGTAATCTTCGCCGAAATTACATGATTCTTCTCACAAACCAATTTTCTTCCATTCACAAGTTTGTATTTATACCCCATGTTTTTTAATGTGTAGTATAATTTTGATCGAGTCCTGATATAATTTAGTTCCTCTCTTGCACATCGCAGTAAATTATCAGTAATAATGTATTAAGGGCAAATGCTTTTGCCGGTACAAATGTTTTACGAAAGTATTTTGTTTAGGCAATGTCACAAGACAAACTAACTTGATCAAATTCCCGAGCCGAAGGCGAGGGAATTTGTCAAAGTTAGTTTGTCGAGGGGCATTGCCAAAAAAAAAAACAACAAATGGTGAGTAAAACATTTTCCGAGCAAAATCATGAGCCCGAAATACATTTTGTGGACTATTTCCCAAATATCGGTTCATTTTGACATTTATACTGATGCGCAATGACAGTTTAAATGACGTTTCTTAAATACCACCTTGATTAAAGCAACATATTTGGTGGTTGCCGTGGATGCAAGTGGCAAAAGAAACTGACAAAATCCCAAGGGAAAATTTCGATTTTTTGCCACTACAAAAACACACGATTGGTTGAATTTTGAAAAAGCATGGCTTTTCATTGGATAATAAGAGATGTGGGAAATAGTCCAAAGTAAAAAAATTCCAAAGGTTTCTTAATATCGTCCCTGAAACTTTTTTCATATTGTCATTCGGTTGTTGCTGGAGTTGTGATTTTGCTTCATTTAGAATATTAAACAGAGTTGCATTCAAAATCTAGCATAATAACAAATTGTAAGAAATTTTATAATGGTTTAATTATTAATACTTACATTAAAGATTTGACCAACTCTTCCAATGATGGCTGTTTTACTTAATTTACGATTGATATCTTTTATATTAGTAAAACAGCGTTTTATAGCTACTTTAGCTTTACTATTAATGCTGCTTTTTCGTGGCATTTTATTAAACGTTATTGAAGTGTCAACGTGCCAATCTCGGGGACCTTGATTTTCACGTTAGGTATATTTTGTAACTAAACTGTTGTACACTGCTAAAATAATATAAATGCAAGGCCTGCTCTGAATCATAAAGCAAAAAAAAACAGACTATACAGGGAATTTATTTTAATAGTTAACATAAGCGTTTCGTTTCTATGCGACCATTTAATCATACAGATTATTTCCATAGTTACAAATGAGACCAATAGATTAGAGCGTGTATTTTAAGAGTTAACATAGGAATTATTACTTGTCAAAAAGACAATTAAAAGTTATCCTAATGAATACCACTAAAGAAAATATACAACACACAAGTTGTTTCTACATATCTACTTTTTGTATGCATATCTATATTCCGGTAATAAAATTAAAGTTTCTTATTAGCAAGTACCTAATTAAAATTCGTATGTTAACTTGTAAAATAAACGCTCTAATCTATTGATTTCATTGGTAACTATGGAAGTGACCTGCATTGTTAAATGCTGGCATAGAAACGAAACTGCTATGTTAACCATTAAAATAAATTCACTGTATTTAACGGTATTTTTATTATACCTGCATCAGAATCGCCATTTAAAGCACGCCTGAGCGTGCGAATACTGGCAATTAAAGCTCGCCGAGCTTTAAAGGTTGTCAAGGAAACGACTGAATGCAACAACGGACATGGACGCGACCAAAACGTAAATAATTCTCGTAACTATAGTAGCAATATTATTATGCCCTCTCGATTTATCACGACAAAAATTATTTCTAAGTTTTTAGTGCGTAATTTATTTCCAGTATTGGAGGTATAATAAAAAATAGCGTAAAGTATTCGTGGATAACTGGTCTTTAAAACACTTGCTCTATTTCGAGCACTCCGGCTACGCCGTCGTGCTCGAAAACTCGCGCGTGTTTTAAAGACCTTGTTATCCACTCATACTTTAATATACTGTAACGAATCCGAACGCATCAGCAACCGAGACAGCCTTGAAAGCAGATGTGCGCGGGTGAATCCTTTTTCCAGTCGATGCTAGAGCGACCCTGAAGGGACACGTCACCGCGTTTGAGGCTTCCGGATCGATCTAGAACCAGGTGTACTGAATGACTCACGCTCGCTTACGAGATCAACACCTGCGAATGCCGGAATGCATTCGCGAAGATTCTGGAATCTCCCCAGTGAAATATAAATGCGCGGCCTTCAGACCTGGAGTTCAGTTCGAATTCAGCATCAGAGCGGCGAGCTCCCAGATAAATAAAACGCGTGAAATAAATAAATAGATGACCAGATAAATAGAAATACATCGTTAGTGTTTAAGAGTGATATAAATAAATAATAATAGTTGTTAGAAATAGTGCCGTAGTAAAAGTAATTTGTAATCTGCTTGATAGTTCGTTAGTGCTTGTAAATAACAAGAATCGTAATAATTCATTCTGTAAATAAATGTTTGAACCCATGTTTGTCGTATAATTTTAAATAGCCCGAACGTTTAAGAACGTAACAGTGGTGTCAGGTGTGGGGTTTTGAACCGGGGGCTATAAGAAAATTATAGAACAAACATTAAATAAATAAATTATTTAACAAGTGTCGATAAAACGACGGTCAGATAAATAAATTAAAGTGAGTATTGTGCATGCCTTTGACGCGATCTCAAAGCAGCAAAATGGAAGCCCAATTAAGCCAACTTTTGCAACTGATGCAAGTTAACCAGGAGAAGGCAGAAAAAGCGCAAGCAGAATCGAAAGCCGCGCAAGAAGAAGCGCAAGAGAAAGCGGAAAAATCACAGGAGGAACTTAAGAAAGAAATCCAAGTTGGCCAGGAAGAATTGAAAGCCGGTCAAAAGAAGGCAGAGGAAGCACAGGAAGTACTGAAGGAACAGTTGAGAGCCGCGCAAGAGGATCTTAGAGAAAAACTTGAGGAAAAACTGAGAGTCACTCAGGAAGACCTCAAGGATGAACTTCGGGAAGATATGGAGAGAGCGTTGGCCGGAGTTCGGAGTGACATACTGGAGCTGCAGTCACGAAGTGGCCAAGGCCAGCCAGCTCTCTCTGAATCTGCTGGCTTCTCTTCTCCAATTGCAGTGAATCAGCCTACCTTATCGCGAGTTGCTGCCCCTCAGGTTGCTCTGTCCCAAGATACTGCCCCAGTGAGGCCCGCAACATCTGGCTTGCACATGAAACTGCCCTCTTACGATGGGAAAACGTGATGGTCAACATACCTGAAGCAATTTGAAGCCGCAGCCGTTGCTAATGGTTGGGGAATGGCAGACAAAGCGACCGCATTGATCCTGACATTGCGAGGGGATGCTCTGAATGCTTTGCAAATGATTCCAGAAAATCAGCAGAGGGACTTCCAGCAATTGGTGAATCGTCTGGAACGGCGTTATGGCAACGGTCATCTTCAGCATGTGCATTGTGCCCAGTTGAAGAACAGAATTCAGAAGTCGGGGGAGACTCTGCAAGAACTGGAGGCCGATGTTGCTCGATTGGTTCGGCTCGCGTATCCATCGGCGCCGGAGGACTTCCTGGAGCAGCTAGCCGTCCAAACATTCGTAGATGGAGTTAAAGACGCCGATACTCAGCAAGCGGTACGTCTGGGGCGCCATAGGACACTGGGAGAGGCCTTAGCCCATGCATTGGAATTTGAAGCGGCAAGGACTGCCTCCAGAGGACATGATCGTGTCCGCGGTGTCGCCACGACGGAGATGGCGCCTGAATCCATGGAGGACATGTTGCGACGACTTATAAGGCAGGAGACGAGGGAGAAGGGGCCCCGTTGCTGGAGCTGCGGAGAGATGGATCATCTTAGGGCTCGCTGTCCGAAGAAAGGAGCCCGAGTGTCTGAAGAGCCGTCGGAAAACTAATGCGGGTCGACAAAAAGGGGCGAGAGTCGACTCGTGATTGCCATGCCCCGGAGATTCCCATACATGTGTCGTCCGTCCAGCGCCAGCCTGATAGTCTCTTCATTGATGGGAAAATAAATGGAAGAGTTCCGTCTCTGCTGTTGGATACTGGAGCGACGAAGTCCATCGCCAGGTCTGACGTAATACGAGACGAGGGTGAGCTGCTGCCCACCAGGACACGCCTTCGCACTGCCACGGGAGGCGCAGTGACCACACATGGGGAGATGGATGTGAAATTGAAGATTGGGAATCAAACCGTCAAGCATCGGGTCCTGATTGCTGACATTGCGGACGAGTTCATCCTGGGAATGGATGTCATGAATAAGTGTGGGTTCACTTTGGACCTGGGACGCGGCGTGTTGCACGTGGGTGGGGAGGAGCTTTCCCTACACCCAAAAGAAGAGATCGCAGTACGAGTGGTACTGGCGGAAGATGTTACTCTGCCTGGACGAACCGAGAGGGTCGTGGATGCATACCTGGATGGCGATCTCCGGGGCAACGTAGTGCGCATGATTGAACCCGATTATGACAAGGAGCTCACTCATGGTATCCTGGTTGGGAAGACGTTGGTAAAGACTGGGCTTAAGGTCCCAGTAAGGATTATGAACGTCAACAGGGAACCAGCAACCGTCAGGAGAGACACAATCCTGGGAAGGTGCACACCGGTCTCCGCCGTTGTGAGAACGATCACTAGTGGCGGCGGCCGCAAGGCGAAGGACTGCCCAGAGGCATTAATTAACAACGTGATGTCTACGTGCAAGGGCGTGAGCCAGCAAGAACGGAAGAAGATCGAAGATCTGGTGGCCCGGTACCAAGACGTCTTCGAGTGCGGAGATCATCCCAGCGGCCGTACCGACGTAGTTAAACATAAAATCAATACGGGGGATGCTCAACCGATACGCCAACATCCAAGAAGGTTGCCCCTCGCCAAACGGGAAGAAGCTGAGAAGATTGTCCAAGATATGCGAAACCAAGGGATCATCGAACCGTCCAGCAGCCCGTGGGCCTCCCCTGTGGTTCTTGTCAAGAAGAAGGATGGCTCAACGAGGTTCTGTGTTGACTACCGACAGCTGAACCATGTGACCAAGAAAGACAGCTACCCTCTGCCACGAATTGATGATACCCTGGATACACTCTCCGGTTCTCGATGGTTCTCGACGCTAGACTTGAAGAGCGGTTATTGGCAAGTCGGAATGGAACCCGCGGACAGGGAGAAGACTGCATTTACTATCGGAACTGGGCTCTGGCAGTTCTCCGTCATGCCGTTCGGTTTGTGCAATGCCCCCGCCACGTTTGAGAGGCTGATGGACACCGTCCTGAAGGGTCTATCTTGGCAGACCTGCCTGATATACTTGGACGACATCATAGTAGTGGGCAAATCCTTCAACGAGCATCTGAAAAACCTGGAGAAAGTGTTCGGTAGATTGCGAGGTGCCAACCTGCGATTGAGTCCAAAGAAGTGCCACATCTTCCAGAAGGAGGTACAGTACCTGGGACACGTCGTATCCCGCCAGGGAGTAGCAGTAGACCCGAGTAAGGTGAAGGCAGTGCAGGATTGGCCAATCCCGAAGGATAAGCATGAACTGCGAAGCTTCCTGGGCCTCTGTACTTACTACTGACGGTTTGTGCTGGGCTTCGCGAACATCGCAAAACCGTTAACCCGTCTAACGGAAGAGGGACGACAGTTCGAATGGAGTGCTGAGTGCGCGGAGGCCTTCGAGACGCTCAAGACTGCCTTAACCAGTTCACCTGTACTTTGCTATCCACGTCAGGAAGGCCAGTTTATCCTCGACACTGACGCTAGCAATGTCGGAATAGGTGGTGTTCTGTCCCAGGTCCAAGATGGGCAAGAGAAAGTCCTGGCATATTTCAGCAAGGTCCTGTCCAAACCAGAGCGTAACTATTGCGTAACCAGGAGGGAGCTTCTGGCAGTAGTCAAGTCCGTGGAGCATTTTTATAAATACCTGTATGGCAGAAGATTCTTGCTGAAGACCGACCATGCTGCTCTAAGATGGCTGCTGCAGTTCAAGAACCCTGAAGGACAGGTGGCTAGGTGGATCGAGCGCCTACAAGAGTACGACTTTGAAATAAATCATCGACCTGGCACAGCCCACCGCAACGCCGATGCGTTGTCCAGGAGGCCCTACCCTGCGGACTGCAGCCACTGTTCGAGACTGGAGAGTCGTGCGGTACCCATCAATCGTACCACTGTAGTCGACGACTCGTGGGAGCTAGACGAGTTGCAGAACAGCCAGGAGAACGACCCCGACTTAGGCACAGTTATAGCCTGGAAGCGAGATGGCCGTCGGCCTACCTGGCAGGAGGTCTCCGCCACCAACCCAACGGTGAAGACCTATTGGGCGCAATGGGACTCCTTGCAGCTCGAGAACAACGTCTTGACTAGAATCTTGGAAGACGAGGACGGTAGGGCAACGAGATCACAATTGATGGTTCCAAGAAGTAGAGTGGCCGAGGTTCTGCGTCACCTGCATGATGGCTCCTCTGGGAGACACTTTGGATTGAAGAAGACGTTGCAGAAGGTCCGAGACCGGTTCTACTGGGCGAGTTGCAAAGATGATGTCCGAGAGTGGTGCCGGAGGTGCGAAGCCTGCGCTACAGGAAACGGACCGGTTGGTAGACGATGGCTCCGATGCGGCAGTACAACGTCGGTAGTCCGTTCGAGAGGATAGCCATCGACATCGCTGGACCATTCCCCGAAACCGAAGCGGGAAATAAATACATCTTGGTGTGCATGGACTACTTCACCAAGTGGCCTGAAGCATATGCCCTTCCGAATCAAGAGGCCGGTACTGTAGCTGATGTTCTGGTGAAGGAGCGCTTCAGCCGTTTTGGAGTCCCCCTGGAATTACATTCCGACCAGGGCCGGAATTTCGAGTCTGGACTGTTCCAGAACGTTTGCAAGCTGCTGGGGATACACAAGACCCGGACCACTGCCCTCCATCCTCAATCGGACGGCATGGTGGAAAGGATGAACCGAACCATGGGGAAGCATCTGTCCAAGGTGGTTTCCGAACATCAGCGTGACTGGGACCAGTACATTCACCTCTTCCTAATGGCCTATCGATCGGCAGTACAAGAGACAACCAACCACACCCCAGCCACGGTACTCTTTGGGCGCGAGCTGCGATTGCCATGTGACCTCAAGTTTGGAAGAAAGCCTGGCGAAGAAACGGCCGGCGAGGACTACGTGGGGAACCTGAAGAAGAGGATGGAAGAGATCCACGACGCCGTACGCCGAAACATTCAGGGTGCCAGCGACCGAATGAAGGACCGATATGATGCCCGCGCTGAGGCCGGTGGTTTCCAGCCTGGCGATTTGGTATGGCTTCATAACCCCCAGAGGCGTCGTGGCCTCTCCCCCAAGCTCCAAAGAAACTGGGAAGGCCCCTACACTGTAGTTGCTCGACTGAATGACGTGGTATACCGAATCCAGAAACCTCCTCGAGGAAAGTGCAGGGTGGTGCACTTCAATCGGTTGGCCCCATATGCCGGAACGAATGAGGAAGTGGAGGCTGTCACGGAACAACCCCTGAGACGACTAGAGACCGGAGGAACCTCCTTCCAGGAGTTTATGGCCGCTTATGGGGGTACGAAGACTGCGCGATTCGGAGTCACTACAGAGGTGCAGCGTGACCTGTTCGACCCCCTGCGGCAGTATTCCCTGGCACACTGCGTCGCCCAGGACCTCCGGATGTCTAGGGGGATCGCCGCTGCCTTCCGGGAGAAGTTTGGCCGGGTGGACCAGCTGCGAGAGCAGGCACCTCAGATTGGCAGAACCTTGCAGCTGAAGGAAGGCAACAGCTCCATTTATTACCTGGTGACGAAAAGGTTGTCTTACGAAAAACCTAGTTACCAGGAGCTCTGGTCTGCTCTTGTGGACCTTAAGGAGCAGATGGTGAAGAACGGCGAAACTCGGCTAGCGATGCCCAAATTAGGATGCGGCCTGGATTCGTTGGACTGGAGGGTCGTACGCAGCATGCTGGAAGTAGTCTTCGACCAGACCAGCATCCAGATCGAGGTTTGCTGTTGCAGCCCGGCGCGAAGCATTGAGCCCACGGTGGACTGCTACTTCTTCAACCAGTCCGTGTGCAAGAAAGGCACCGCCTGTAAATACCGTCATCGAATCCCCACAAGAGCGAGTGACAGGCACCCGACGCAACTCGTTCTGGGACAGAACGACCTAAGGCGGGGGCAGTGTAACGAACGCAAGAACGGCCTTGAAAGCAGATGTGCGCGGGTGAATCAGAGGCTGCCGGCAGAAGCTGGTGTGCAGATGTGTCACAGCGTTCCAGACTTTCGGATAAATCTGGAGCCAGGTGCAGTGCATGACTCACGCGCGCCCGAGGTCAGATGCGTCATGCTTTCATCTGGAATTTCCAGTGAATGCCGAGAAGTTTCTGGAACCTCTCCAGTGAAATATAAATACGTGTCAGCAGGAATCGACAGTTCAGTTCGAATTCAGCATCAGAGCGGCGAGCTCCCAGATAAATAAAACGCGTGAACATAAATAATAGAAATAAATAAATATATAATCGTTAGTATTTAAGAGTGATAAATAAATGTATCGATAATTCGTTAGTGCCTGTATTAATTTGTAATCTGCTTGATAATTCTCGTGTGCTTGTAAATAACAATAATCGTAATAATTCATTGTTGTAAATAAATGTTTGAACCCATGTTTGTCGTATAATTTTAAATAGCCCGAACGTTAAGAACGTAACAATACATTATAAATCAGGGCTCTCCCACATGTGGCCCGCCAGGATTTTTTTGCAGCCCACGGATCGATAGGTACTATACTTTCAGAAAACATGAATCTGGAATATAAATTATAAATCATTGAAAATAATATAACATAGGTACAAAAATACATCATTAGTGAAAGAATTTTCACTTTATCTGGCAACATTGTGTTAGGAAACAGTTCCGCCCACCTCCGGTGCAAGGCTTATCTTGTCCATTGTTTTGGTCTGGCAATTGTCACCAATGCGAATGGTCCTGCAGCGATCAAGCACTTGTTTTTCATTGTTTTTTTAATAGTGTTTAATTCTAGTAGTTGTTGGTTGACGTTAATTAATGATTACTTTGACAGTTCTTACTTTTGAACAAATATCATTTTATCTGTCGATATCTCAAGAACAGAAAGGAATTAACCTAAAGTGTATATGATATTTTTTTAGAATCACCGCTAGAACACATGTAAGTTTGTCGGATACCTCCGGGAACAACCTGTATATCTCTTTTATGTTTCAATGCTTTCTGTAATGTAACCTAAAGTTCTTGAATAAATAAAATTAGTATCCAAATATACACATTTTATATTTATTACAAATCACTCACAAAGTCGCATATAACACATTTTACGATGCGGTCCTCATAACCTTTTTTTACAGTGGCCCTTGGGCCACTTGAAGTTGGACAGTCCTGTTATAAATTATTGCTATCTAACCAAATATGCAAAATCCAGAAAGTATGCTCAAAAACGTATAAATATGCAACATATGCAAAATGAAACTTGGCTTAAACGATTTATTTTCATATAATTAGTATACATATACAAAAACTTTCGCCAGCATATCAATTCTATAAAATATGCATTTGCCATATATCAGCTTTAGTCATAATGCATAAATAGCCTTACTTTTCTTGTGTAATTTTTATTTTGAAACTCGGGTACAATCTATAACCCACTCAAAATCAAACATTGGTAAATTGGTACAGTTTGTTACGATGGTTAGTTTATTTAATGGTTTGGCAGGAACGGAAAATATCAACCACAACTACCTGCACTTAGCTGCACACCAAAACAGCTGGTCTGTCGATCTAACTCAATCGCGCTTCTGTCGTCAAAATGCGACGCTACATTCACTCCGCTCAATTCGAGCCGGAAAAGTTATAGGATTGGATTTACCCGACGCATCCGATCGAAACTTCAAACTAGGTGATTCACCTCCTAAAATTCAAGTAGATGGACACGAGCGGATCGAGTTTCCATACAATAAAAACCACGAGATAAACTTACGCAATCAGATTTTGATTAGTTATAAAACGTATTGAAAATTTACTTTTTTTATCATCATCATTTGCAACATGAAAAAATAATACTTTCCAACAGGGAAGAGAAAGGCATAATTTTCCCAAAGTGGGAGTTTGAAGCCCAAGGGTGAAGCTCGAGGACTACAAATGCATAGAGGGAAAAATAGCGTTCCTTCCTTGTATATATACCTACAATTTGTTCAATGACCGGGCTCAGAACAACAAGAAACAAGTATTTTATTAACTAAAGCATTGTAAATCAGAATTATACTGCAATATTTTTCATTTTTTGCTTTAGAAGTAATAACTAATGTTATAATTTATAGTAATGTTTTGTACTTATTATTAGAAACGACGAGAATAACCGAAATAAAGATGGGAAGATGAAATTCTAAGCCACTTAGGCCCAAGGTGGTGTACACACTGTATTTACTATCAATCTTTACAAGTGATGATTGTAATACATGTATTGAAAATAAAGTAGTGTAATACGAGGGCGGTTCACCAATTATTGTCCCTAGCATAGAAGCAAACGTTTGAGAAGAACGAAATAATTTTATTTTTCAACATAGTCCCCTGACAGGTTAATACATTTTAAGTATCGGTGCTGAAGTGCTTGAATGCCTTTGGAAAAAAATTCTGTATTTTGTTCCGTCAGCCACTCATTTACGGCTGTCATCACTTCTTCGTCGTTCATGAAATGGGTTCCCCGAAGATGTTCTTTTAATTTTGGGAAAAGAAAATAGTCGCTAGGGGGCAAATCTGACGAATAGGGAGATTGCTTAAAAATTTCAAAGCCAGCGTTGTGAATGGCTGCCATTGAAATACAGCTTTTGTGGGCCGGGGCGTTATCCTGATGAACCAGAACACCTCGTCTCAATTTTCCTCTTCTCTTTTCCTTGATTGCTTCTCGAAGTTTTGGTATTAAATCTGCGTAATATTGGCCTGTTACGGTATGCCCACGTGGTAAATAATCCACAAAAATAACTCCCTTAAAATCCCAAAAAACCGTTGCCATGATTATGCCTGCCGAAGAAACAACACGAAATTTTCGAGGAGGTGGGGAACCCTTATGCCGCCATGCCATACTTTGGCGTTTCGACTCTGGGTCAAAGTGATGAACCCAAGTTTCATCCACTGTAAGGAATCTTTGTAAAAATTCATCGGAGTCTCTGTTAATGATTGCCAAATTGGTTTCTGCGGTAACGTGTCGGAGGCGTTTTTGATCTGCCGTTAGCATTTTTGGTACCCAACGTGCAGAGACTTTTGTGAGACCCAATTCTTCGTGCAAAATTTTTTCAACGCTCCCAACTCGGCTAGGAGAAAAAAGTGCAGGGGGTGTCTCAATCTTTCTAAAAAATTATTTAGAATATAGCATTATCCAGAATTATGAAACTGAGTTCAATAATCTACTAATACTAGAAGTAACAAATGTACAAATAATGAGTAAGTTAGTAGTAGGGGGAGTTTATAGAAGCCCCAGTCACATTAAAGTCGATCTGGACAATTTTGTAGATAAAATTGAAGAAATATTGCATAACACACAGGGAAGTGCAATAATAATAGGAGATATAAATATGGATCTGGAGACCAAAGAAAAGAAGAAAGGGAGGTGCAATTAAATCACTACATAAGCACTATTGAAACATATGCTTTTAGAATCTTAAACAAACTACCTACGAGAATAACTGAAAAAAAAAGTTGCACCATCGACCATGTCATAACTAACTTAAGCAATAGAAAAAAAATAACAATATATAACATCAACAATGGTTTCAGTGATCACAACATGCTTTTAACTAACATAAAAAATGAGAAACATAGCGATAGAAGTGAGCAAAATGAAATGCAAAAAATAAGTACTGTATGTCTAAATAAGGTAACTCAACATCTAAAGAATAATCCTATAATCATAAAGAACCTTACAGATGTAAATAAGATGTACCATGAATTTATAACACAATTAGGACAGGCAATTACAAAGGGTACTAAAAAAAGGTTTATAAAGAATCACAGTAAAAAAGAAAAAGATGTACCCTGGATGAATGCACACTTAAAAAAACTAATTATTACAAAAAATAAGGTTTATCAACAAGTTAGAAAAAGTAAAGACAATGGAAATGCACAGGAAGAATATAAAAGTATAAAAAACAAAATAACGACCGTGAGACGTAGTCTACAGAAAGCATATTTTAATTCTAAACTAGAACGAGACATAACGGACATGAAGCAAACATGGAAGACTATAAATGAGATAATAAACAAAAAGCAAAAAGTAGAAAATAAGCACATCAAATTAACAAATGGAACTGTGGAAATTGAAAATGGAAAACAAGTAGCCAACATTTTCAACGAATACTTCACTGAAGTTGGAAAGGCTTTATCCGAACAAATAGAAACGAAACACAACGACCAAATAACAACAACAAAATTATCAGCATCCCAAAACTACCGTAAACTTGTAGCAATACAAACAACCTCAGAAGAAGTACTAAAAATAATAAACAAAATGAAAAACAAAAAATCTAAGGACAATGATGATCTGTCAAATTATATATATAAAAATCTCAAATATGATTTACTTGAAGCAATAACACTGATAATAAACACATCACTTAAATCTGGGGAAGTACCACAAAAATTAAAAATAACTAAAGTCATACCAATCCATAAATCGGGACCACCAAATGATCCAAATAACTATCAACCCATTTCGATTATACCAGTAATGTCAAAAATCATTGAATCTGTCGTAAATCAAAGGATAAGGGAATACTTGGAAGAAATAAAATTCTTTGGTAGAGCACAATACGGCTTTCGAAAAAATAGTAACACGGAAATTGCGGTGGCAGATTTAATTACTGAGCTGCAAGAATCAATAGATAAAGGTGTATTATCAGGAGGAATTTTTGTAGATCTTCAAAAAGCCTTTGACACCGTAAAAATAGACCTCCTCTTAAAGAAATTGGAAGCAGCAGGGATTGATGGAGCAATATTAAAGTGGATTAAGAGTTACCTAAGTAATAGAACACAGTATGTTGCAGTAAACAAAGTGAAAGGGAACATGCTAAGAGTAACGTACGGTGTGCCGCAGGGGTCAGTTTTGGGACCTCTATTGTTTCTAGTGTATATAAATGATATCAGCCAATGTCAATTTAGAGGAAAAGTTAAATTATATGCTGATGATACAAATATTTTCTATCAAGGCACAACAGTACCAGAAATAATGGATGAAATTCAAGAGGATTTAAATACCCTTAGTGAATGGTTGAGACTTAATAAACTGTCGTTAAATACAAAAAAACCACATATATGATAATAAGCAGCAATACAATTGATCATGAGAACCAACTTAAAATAAATGGAGCAGTCATAAACCAAACCAGCTCAGTGCAATATCTAGGTCTGACAATTACAAATAACTTAAAATGGGACAAACACATTGAAACCATAAGAAAAAAGATTGCAGGTGCAGCCGGTATACTAAGAAGACTCAGGACAGTTGCTTCCGAGGCAGTACAACGTGCAGCCTATTTCTCACTAATCAACAGCCACCTGAGGTATCTCATAATTGTGTGGGGAAACACAACCAACATTGCAATAAAACCACTACAAATCATACAAAATAGGGCAGTTCGTAATACTTTCGATCTGTCACTACAAAGTCACAGAGTAGATATGTACACGAATAACAATATTTTACCAATAAAGATCATAAGAGATATGGAAATTTTACTTTTCACTCACAGAGTAATAAAAACGCAAAGTATATCTACTATAATTCTAACCACAAACAACCAGATGCATACTCACGATACAAGAAGAAGGAACAATTTGCATACAGAAGCAATACGAACAACAAATTATGGAAGTAATTCCCTAAAGCACAAAATGATATCGCTATATAATGGACTACCAGAGTATATAAAAACAGAAATCAATCTGCGAAAATTTAAAAAGGAAATTAGAGTCATACTCAAGAATGACATACAAGAACATTTCATTTAAAGTAAAGCTGTAGTAGAAAGTTTCGTCTTTCTTCATTAGTACCTACTACTCTAGCGATATTATTTACATGTACATTCTAAACACCTAATTAGTAGTTACCTAAAATCTAGTTATTTTTTTAGTTATAATTTAGTTATAATTTAATCTAGATATATTTTTCTTAGTTATAATAAAATCATTATCACACTTCAACTATTATAATCCAATAATGAGCTTTAGCTCTTGGATATGTAAGTATGAAATAAATAAATAAATAAATAAATAAAAACTGAAATGCCACATGTCTCCGGTATGCATCTGACGGTAATTCTTCTATCATTCAGTACCATATCATGAACCAAATTAATATTTTCCTTGGTAACCACAGTTTTTGGTGGTCCTGCACCTGGCACGTGTTCACAGGACTCTCTCCCCAGTTTAAAATCTCGATACCAATTTTTAAT